>JBBPTO010001913.1:0-13004 GCA_038094155.1 Pulveroboletus cf. aberrans
TTGATAATAAGAACATTTGATGCAGGCGGGATGAATGGTGAAGTGAAATAACAAAGGGGATGTGTGTTTTAACAGAATGCCCAAAAATGGACATGTTTTGGATGTTATGAAATTGCTGGCAGCATGTCCGCTTTCAGTGCTTACACAATATACCCAAAGTGTCGCACATTTATGCATTTCATATCCTGAACGAATCCCAACTTAGCGGTCATCCCCAAATAGAGAAATTCCGCGTAGTGCAAGTCTTCCGGTCTTCAATAGCACACGGATGACAGTAGTCTTATGATACACCCATATGATAGGTGAGTAGACGCCACTGTTCATGTATCACCACCGGGAGCCTTCCATATCCGAGTCGAGCGGCAAAAATAACTTCCATTCGGTTTTATAAATGGCAGGCGATGCTACTTGCTGGCAGTATTCCATTCTCTCTTCGACTTGCGGATCCACCGCAACATACATAACATGTACCTGCATTTTTCTCCTCTTTCCCCCATCGCTGCCATTGTTGCAGTTGTGGCCGCCGCCCAACTCGCATATCGTTCGGAGCTTTGTCAGAACTACGCCGACTCAAGTCCCATGTGCTGTCCCAATTCACCCCCGGATCTATCGGATAGTATTCCCGTAGTGAGATTCTCCCGTCCTTCATAACTTATTATATTCCATTCCAACAGCAGTTTATGCAGGCTCTCCCGCATTGCCGGCGCAGGGTTCATACGGCAGAGGGAGGCCAGCTGTTCTGTGGGGGCAAGACGTCTCTCAATTGCTGCAAGAAAGTGACGCTCTTTAATCATCACTGGATCGTGGGGCGGGAATATATATACTGCGTACGCTTTATAGCATATGATGGTGCACTGAATGTATTGGTGAATTGCCGGGGCTTCCCCGGCTCAGTTCCCTCATGTTGTCCCCTTTCCGAAGAGCTGTTCGAGCCTCCGTATACGGTGCCGAAGGTGAGAATCACCTGTCCTTCATAACTTGGTACCAACGACAGTCCATGCAGCCTTTCGATGACTGCGAACCAGCGAGTGAGCACCTGAAGTGCCTGAATCTTGACCTTCCCTATCTCCAGTGTTGCAAAGGAGTGAGTGACAACCACGCAAGTGAAATAGAGCTACACTGATACCTCATCACCAGAATGAATGCGTACCCTTTCATATGTAGACTCCCTTACATGCACAATACACATAGTCCGAGATGGAAGGGATCCTTTGGGAGGAGGGGACGTCGTCTCCGTATATGGTTTCATAGCTTGTCATTGCTAAATGCGATATTCAATAACCGACTAGGAGCCTGTGGAACACCATCAGCCAAGAAGGATGGCAGAAGAAACCTCGTCAATCAAGTTGTACTTTCCGATGCATCGCCACTATATGGTAGTAGCATCTGTCGCGCAACCCCTAACTTTATTGCAAGAGGGGTCGGCAGTGCCGTGCGGTGGAACTACTCGTTTTAGGGATATGGGTGCATGCAAATGCAGCACACCTCAGATGCGGAAGGCTGCAAGTGGTGATACGGGGACCGCGGTTGTCCATTAGCGATTTACAAGGCCCGGCCTGAAGCCCCGAGCCGAGTCGAGCCGGGCCTGTTTAGGGTGCCAGTGGGTCAAGCTGAACTGTCTGACACGGCTTGGTGAGACTCAAGGCCCGGCTACACCGGTGATCGAAAGCGGGGTGACGTCGAATAACTATGACGATGACGGCGACGCGACAATTGCGCTGCGGTGCATCAGTAATATAGCAAACATCAAATTCGTCTTATTCGCGTCTAATTCGGGCTTATTGGCTTGCCATAAGCTGCCATAAGCTAATAAGCCCAAATTAGATGCGAATAAGACGAATAAGACAAAATTAGACGATTGCTATTTTACTGATGTGACTGCGAACCCTAGCTAAGACTTGTCTGAGTGTCATTACAAATGGATAAGTCTTATCAAACAATTGGATAAGTCAGGATAAGTCAAGATAAGCCATCACTTCAAGTGTCATTCCATCCTTTGTCCACAACTGCTACCACATAACTGGCCCTTATCATGGGCTCAGTGTGTTGAGATTCTGTGAATTGAACACTAGGTCTTCTGCTCTGTTAATACAGGCAGAGCATAGTGATAATACACTATTCATGTTACTAAAGAATATAGGTCAATTTCTAGGCTTGACTGATGCATCAGTCAAACCTAATTAAAGTGTAAACTTAATTACACTTCATGATCGACCAGATGATGATCTAGATGCAGTTTTTATGACTCAGCTGTGATGTCATCTGTCTGGAGCATTCCTAGCTCCATAAATGCTGTGTTGGATCAACCCAGACTCAACTTCACCTATTTGAAATAAGTGGAGCAGCATGACAGATCCTATGATGTTATTCTGACATCATCAACCTTGTTCTAGCTACATGACACACAAGTGCATACAGGTTTCTGAATGTATTTAAAGGTGATAGGTGCCATGATGTAATTAATAATGAGATTGATGTTTCCTTGAGATCAAGCTTCTAAGAAGCTTACAAGGGTTGATCTCATCACTCTCAACTAACACAAACTTGGTCACAAGAACTTTGATCTCTATCTCAGTGAGCATCCTCAACTCACCTCTCACCTCTCTGCCCTGCACAACAGGAGTATCCTTATATCCTCCTGTTAAGGGAAAATGAATCTTGTTATTAATTACATTGCAGTGCCTATTGCTTTTGAATACATCCAGGAATCTGTATGCACTTGTATATGATGTAGCTAGAACAAGGTTGATGATGTCAGAATGATCTGGTATGCTGCTTCACTTATTTCAAATAGGTGGGGCTACATTTGGGTCGACCCAACACAGCAGTTGAAGAGCTCAGAAAGCTCCAGGCTGATGTCATCATAGCTGAGTCATAAGTACTCCATTTAGATCATCATGTGATCAATCCTAAGTGTAATAAAATTACAATTTAATTAATCTTTCATTAAGCATGACTCATTATGAGTTACACCTAGTGTCTTGACCTATATTCTTTAGTAACATGAATAGTGTATTATCACTATGGTCTGCCAGTCTCAATACCTAGCATTCAGTTCGCAGAATCTCAATGTAGATTCCCAGTAATACAGTGCTATGATGTGCTGTAAAAGAACTATGACATCAATTCATGGAGAGTGTTATGATTTATCCTGGACTACACTTTTTCCTTGACTTACCGCTTACATACACATGGGTATAAGTCCCAACTTGGATGTTTGTTTCTTTTTATCGCTGACTATGATACCTTGACTCATCGTCCGTTCCCCTTGCACTTCACATGCCTCTTATCACTTGCTCCATCAGTGATTCCTTCCATCATATTCTTCCATGTTCTATGCTTGCCCTAAAGTCCTTTATATATATAAACCCACGTCATCGCACTTATGCTCCTCAGTCTAGTCTTACCATTCATCACCATTTCTTACCTTGTTCTCTCTTGTCACTGCTGGAATATACTATTCCCACTCTGTGATACAGGCCCAAGGGTAGCCTCTAATACCTTCTTGCTCTTCGTCTACAACCCTTGATCGGGAAGTCTCCATCATCGACCTCTCCCTGAGGTCTCCTTGTCGCGACCGCTCACATGGGAGCTACCACCGTTAACTCAGTAGTCCTTGTCATCTGTCCTCAATCGTAGGCAGACTCCCTTGTCCACCGTTAACTCGGAAGTCCCTTGGCCGCCATTAGCTCGGTAGCAACCCTTGTCGCCGAACCTCACTAGTAGATAGGCTCCTTGTAGACGTCTTGCAATTGTCAAGCTCCGTCACCACCTCGTCCATGGTTAAGACCGCAGTCCTTATGGTTCTACGCCCGCCCATCCCCAGGTTGGCCGTAACAGAGAGGACCATTGTTATTATGCTACAATAGCCACTGTGTGATTTGCCATTGCTGGTATGCAGGAATGAGCAGTATTCTATTTCATTAGAAAGATATAAAATGTTACAATTGGTTCTTTTCCTCACTTATTGCTTACATATGCATGCATATAAGTCCCAATTTGGATGTTCTCTTTTTTTTCATCACTAACTACGATACCATGACTCATTGGTCATTTCCATCACATTCCATGTGATTCCATTTGCTTGGTCAGTGATTCCTTTCATTACACTACATTCTATGCCTGCCCTAGATTCCCTTATGTATATAAATCCATGTCATCACTCATGTATCCCTCAGTCTAGTCTTACCTTTTACCTTTCACCTTGTACCACCTCTGAAATACATTGGTATTTCCACTTTGTGATACAGGCCCAAGGGAAGCCTTAATACCTTCTTCCTCTCACCACTGTGAACCACCTTTGAGTGGGAAGTCTCCATTGTCAACCTCACCTAAAGGTCTCCTTCATCACCACCCTTAAGTGGAAAGTCCTTGTCATCTGTTCTCAATAGTAGGCAGACTCCTTGTCCACCATTAACTTGGTAGTATCTCTCATTGTTGGCTTCCAGACTGACTCCTTGTCCACTGTTAACTTGGTAGCATCCTTCATTGCCAAATCTTGTTAGTAGGAAGGCCTTCTCTGACATGTTGCACTCATTAAGCATTGTCATTCTCATCCACAGTTAAGTCTGAAGCTTCAAAGCTTCTACATCCGCCCTCACTAAGGTCAGACATAACAAAAGACTAGACTCTTCCCTTGTACTTGGCTACTATCATGTAAGCCACTATTTACTCTTATCACCCCTCTGCCAACCCCCTTCATGGGAAATCCTTTCATCACCCACATGCACCACCATCTCCAGCAAAAGACTCATCTGACCCCTCTGACCATGAATCTGAGTTGCCTTCTGACCAAGAGGCTACTATTCCCATCACATCATTGAACCCACCACTCACTGTTCACCATTGTATGCTTTGCAAAGCACCTCTGTTGTCTCCACCCCCATGTCTTCTCCAAAATCTATTGAACTTCGCCTTGCTAGGCCCAAGCCTATGATTGAGATCCCTCTGAAGCCATACCATGGCTTACCTCTGCCAGGTCCTATATGCTAGTCAACAAGGACATCTATGACACCAATTATGAGAAGATCAGTTTCCTTCTCTCATATATGAGCAAAGGCCCTTCCAAGCAATGGACTGAGATCAAGTTTTCCAAAGCTCTTGAGACTGATGACTTCAGCACTCTCAAGGATTTCATCAAGGAGTTCAAAGCCACCTTTGATTGAGGCAACACCAAGCAGGCCATCCTATCCTGGCTTGCTACCCATCACATTGAGAAGGTTTTCCAACTTGATGATTATATTACTAAGTTTCTTCTCCACATTGAAAAGGCTGGTTTCACCTATCCCCCACTTGCCTCTGATACTGCCACTCACCGAACCTTGATCTAATTCTTCCAGGTTGGAATTCCAGTTGTCCTTATGAGGAGAATCAACTCTATGAATACTATACCTATCACTATTGAGAAATGGATTACCTAGTCTTCTCACTTCAAGGTGCAGTGGGATGAGAGAGATACTGTAGCTTGCCAGCACTGTGGAACCTCTACCACCCAGACCCACCAGTACACCAGACCTACCCCAAAACTAACTAGAGACTCCAATGCTATGAATGTTGATGTCGTCCACCTCCCAAAGCTGACTCCTGAAGAATGGGAATGATGCTGAAAGAAGAACCTTTGCTTCAGATGCCAAAAGAAGGAACATGGGTTCCACAACTGCCCCATCTACCCCTCTATCCCTGCACCACAGATCAAACAGATGACCAACATCAATATTCCCTCAGATCTTCCTAGGCTTCAGGAGATAGAAGATGACAATGATGATGAAGAGCTGAAGAAGACCACAGTAGAGAGGGTCAGGATGATGGATTTTTGAAATGGAAAGTCACAATGACACATGACTTTCCCTCTTATCTCAGTGCAAATGTACTTGTAAATGCTAAAGCTAAGCAATCAATGAGAATTCCCATTCAACTCATTGATTCCTTACACTGAATGAAAGTTGTTGACACCTTTACCATCATAGACAGTGGTGCAGACATCAACTGCATTGACTGGGACTTTGTCAGGAAGCACAAACTTCTTAACACTCGTCTCTTGACCTCAATACCCATCTGCAATGCAGATGCTTCCGTAAATCATGGAAGGTCTGTATGCTTCACTTGTAATCTCTTCTCCAATATTGAAGGGATAGCCCAATGAACTGAGTACTATGTCATGAACTGTGGCAACTCCAATGTTCTCCTTGGCATGCCCTGGCTAGCCAAAAAAACCAGTACCCTCAACATCCCCAAATCCAAGGATGAGTCTCAAGCTTTATACAAGATGTTCTCCACAGATACCAAATGACACTATGACCACCTTGCCTGCTATACTATAAGAAGCTGTTGCTCTTTAGGTCCGTATCCAGTCATTCTACATCTATTTGACTTTTTCTAGATTGTTGTTGAGTCATCAAGCATCATGTCTATCTGTGTTCAATCCAGTTCTGGTCCGCTCTACTCATTGGTATCTGGTTTCCTGCATCCATTTCTTTTTGATCTGGTCCATCTACCAGATAGTTTTCTACTATACTTATAGTGTACTGGATGCTATGTACCAGATGCTCTGTATTGTAATCCAGTCACTGGATTCATGTCTCTTTTCCCTTCTTTATGTTTGTTTAGAGTCTTGGATGTGCCCAGACTGTAAAAGTTGATTTTTGCACACAGCACTGGAGAATTCAATCAATCATCTATCACTCAGTTTGAATCTGAGCCTTCAGTCCTCATCAATCCAGTTGTATCTGGATCTCTTCTCTTCTCTTTCTCTCTTGATCCTAGAAGAATCAAGTCCTGTGCTCATCAGCCATGTTGGAAGCATTAGAAGCTCTTCTAGATTGACTACCAAGGAGTCCTGTAGGCCCTGCAGTTGCATTCCATTGATTCTCTACCTGCAATTCCCCTGGAATAAACCTATTGTTCCTTCACTTTCTTTCTTTGTGTTACTGACCTGCTAGTTTTCTATCTGAAGACATATAGCAGTCTAGGTTGGTCAACCTCTCTTCAATACCTTGAGACCCCCTCACCACCACATGGTCCACAAAGTCTTTGATGCCCATCTCTGGGATTACTGGCAACAGGCCACTGAGATGACTTTACCGTTGCCCAAGCCCAGAACTACCATTACCAACATGGAACATCCACCAACTGCCTTTGCAAAGGAGGGGCATACTACATTCCCAACTTTGACATCATCACCCACATTAAAGAGAGGTTGAATGACCTAGACTGCTATATGTCTCCGAATGGGAAACTAGCAGGTCAGCCACACAAAGAAAGAAAATGAAGGGATGATAGATTCATCCCAGGGGGAATTCATAGAGTAGAGCTCCATAGAAAAGAACCACAGGACTTACAGGAGGTGAAATGGATGATGATCTGGAAGAGCTCCTAATGGTTCAGACATGGCTGACGAACACAGGACTTGATTCTTCACAAATCAGGAGAGAAGAATAAAGAGATGATCACAGACATGGCTGGATCACTGAAGATGATGAAGAACTGAACTCGAGATAGATAGAAGATAGATAGATGATAGATAATAGATTTTTGTGCTCCATGCAAAACACAACTTTTATGGTCTGGGCACACCTGAGACTCTAAATACATGTAAAGAACATGACCAGATTGAAAACTGGATTGTCAGATCTACATATCTGGTGACTGGATTGATGGAACCAGATTGACTGGATGTACAAATGAAAGTGTCTGGTGTATGAAAATGAACATTTGACTTACCAACAGTGAAGAGAGGTTGACCGACCTAGACTGCGATAGGTCTCCAGATAGGAAACTAGCAGGTCAGTAACACAAAGAAAGAAAGTGAAGGAACAATTGATTCGTCCCAGGGGAATTGCAAGTAGAGAATCAAGGGAATGCAACTGCAGGGCTTACAGGACTCCTTGGTAGATGACCTAGAAGAGCTCCTAATGCTTCAGACATGGCTGAGGAGCACAGGACTTGATTCTTCTAGGATCAAGAGAGAAAGAGAAGAGAAGAGATTCAGATACAACTGGATTGATGAGGACTGAAGACTCCTGCTCCAAGTGAGTGATAGATGATTGATTCAATGTGTGCAAAACATAACTTTTATAGTCTGGGCACACCTGAGACTCTAAATAAACATACAGAAGGGAAAAGAAGGAGCATCTGACATGAATCCAATAATCAGATCACAATACTGAGCATCTGGTACATAGTGTCCAGTACACTATAAGTATAGTAGGAATCCATCTGGTAGACGGTGAAGAGATGTTGAAAGACCTAGACTGCTATAGGTCTCCAGAAAGGAAAATAGCAGGTCAGCAACACAAAGAAAGAAAATGAAGGGAAATTGGATTGTCCCAGGGGGAATTCATAGGGTAGAGCTCCACGGAAGAGAACCACAGGACTTACAGGAGGCAAAATGGATTATGATCTGAAAGAGTGCCTATGCTTCAGACACAGCTGACAAACACAGGACTTGATTCTTCACAGATCAGGACAGAAGGATGAAGAGATGATCACAGACACAGCTGGATCACTGACAATGATGAAGAACTGAACTCAAGATGAATGGAAGATATATGGCAGATAGATAGATGATATTGTGCTCTGTGCAAAACACAATTTTTATAGTCTGGGCACACCCGAGACTCTAAATACATATAAAGAGTGCGACTGGATTGAAAACTGGTGTAAAGTAGCAAAAGGACTTCGAAGTGTAGTCCTCTGCAAGAAATAGGGGTGCGAGTGTAATTCTCGACCCAAGGGGATTGCAAAGAGAAGGAAAGAGAACTATAGGAAAGGCTCACTAGACATCCACAGGACACTGGAAAACAAGAGTCTGGCTTCCCCCCGTTCAGTAGGGCTAGGAAACCAACTTTGGTTGCTGGACTTGAGGGAAACTTGAAGAGAAATGTAGAGAAAGGCTTAGGGAACCGGACTTAGAGGCTTAGGAATAGTGGTGGTTACTTGTACACTGTCTAGGAACGAAGTCCTAGGTACAAAAGTCTAATCCGGGCATACCCGAATGAAGTACAGTAAAGGAAACATAAAAAGGATGAAAACGCGACCGATTCCGGAGTGCGGGAACGGTTTCCGAGGCGCGGGAACACCGGGTCCGGACATCAGACTCAAAACTAACCTTCGGACTTCAACTGACTTGACTTGGATTGGGACGAACAGCAGCGGATGGTCTCGGGTTTGGTAGGAGCGCTGGATAGGGGCTATCTGACCGTGGGAAAACACCGGATATCACTGTAGGGAACTCCGGTTTCCTACACTGGATCATTGGATCAATGTATCTGGTGACCAGATGGACGGAACCAGATCAACCAGATGTACAAATGAAATTGTCCAGTGAAGGTTTGACTTACCAACGGGTGACAGACGAGGATGGATTGGATTGGATATGAGGAACTGGATTGTGCAGAATATGCCAGATATGCCAGATACAAGAACAGGGAACTACCATTTCCTACAATGGACCAGATTGAACATGGATGGACATGGATGCTTGATGACTCAACAATGACCTAGTGAAAGTCAAATAGATGTAGAATGACCAGATACAGACCTAAGGAGCAACAGTCCTTACAATGGATGACGGATGAGTATGGATTGGATTGGATATGAGGACCAGATCATACAGGATATGCCAGATATGAGGACAGGGAACTACTGTTCCCAACAGCGTCAGTACTGCAACTGAACTTGCCACTGCTGCAACCTCCAAGAAACCCCCCATTGTCCTTTCAAAGGAATACAAAGACTTCAAGGAAGTCTTTTCCAAGGAAGCCACTGACCACATATCCTCCTTGAGACCCTATGACCATGAGATTAACTTTGATGAAACCTTCATCCCTAAGATAGGGAAAATCTACCCCTTGTCCCCCAATGAACGAAAAGCTACAGAGGATTTCCTTGAGCAGAACCTCAAGGCTAGAAAGATCTGCCCTTTAAACTCTCCCCAATTTTCTCCCTTCTTCTTTGTTAAAAAGAAGGATGGAAAACTCTGCCCTTGCCAGGACTACTGATAAGTCAATGAACATACTGTCCACAATGTGTACCCTCTCCCCCTTGTCTCCAACCTCATAGATAAGCTCAAAGACATCAAAGTCTTTACCAAGTTCAATGTTTGCTGGAGGTACAACAATGTCCATATCAAAGATGGACACCAGTGGAAAGCTGCTTTTATCACCCACAAGGGGCTCTTCAAACCCACCATCATGTTCTTTGATCTGTCCGACTTTCCTGCTACCTTCCAACAGTTCATGAATAACTCCTTCCATGATATGATCACAGAAGGATGGCTTGTCATTTACATGGATGACCTCCTGATTGCCTCCCCTGATGAGGCTACCCATATCAAATGCACCTGTTGAGTCCTCAAATGCATGAAAGAGCTGGACCTCCGCTTGAAACTGGAAAAGTGTTCCTTCACCACCATGGAAGTTGAATACCTCAGGCTCATTGTCAAGCCCAGACAGATTTCCATGGACCCTGTCAAGCTTGATGGGATCACATCCTGGGTGACCTCTGCCTCCACCAAGAAAGTAAGATCCTTTCTGGGTTTTGCCAACTTTTATCACAGGTTCATCCCTGACTACTCCTCAGTTACTCACCCTCTTCTCAACCTTACCAAGAAGAACCTCACTTGGAACTGGATGCCAGAGTGTAACATGGCCCAGGCACATCCGAGGACCCCCACTCCAGAAAATTTTCATCCATCTCCTTTGCAACTGACATCTGACAGCTCCGACATGTCTGCATCTCAATCCGATCCGTGTCTGTCATGCATCATTCCGCGTCCAACATATTTTGACAGCTCCAATCTGAGCTCGTCTCACTTCGTACCTCATTTTTGACATCTCTCTTCTGATCCAATCACTTTCGGATCTCATCTCACTTCATATCCGACATTCGTATTTCGTCCATGTGCCTAGCAGAGGGTCGACTCACAACTAGCAAGTGCCATTTTCATCCTTGATTTTGATTTGCATCACTTCGTTTTCATTCGCCCTTGTTTCCATCTTCGTATTTCGATCTGATCCGCTCTCAATCCGGTCCAGTCCGTTTCCATCTGGGACCGGATCCACTATGTTCAATCCATTTCGCCACCGGATGCCTATGCGGGGCATACTGCAGGCATATTCATTCGACGGATGTTCCATCACCTTATTATGCTACCTTGATGACATTGATGACATTTGCACAGAGAAGGGTCTTGGCGACCAACAAAAGATCGATTGCGCATTCTACTACACATCTCTCGATGAAGTGGAACTCTGGGAGACACTCCCAGAGGTGACTTCTGCTACCCCAGATTGGCTTGCATTCATAGCAGCCATCATTTCATTGTACCCGGGATGTGAATCCGCTAGTTGTTATTTCAAAGATGATCTGCTAACATTCGTAGGTTTATCTCAGTCGCAACTGCTCCAAGGTCTAGATGATCTCAGAGCATATCACCATCAATTTCTCAAGATCGCGTCTCATCTCATCACGCTCGACCGTCTCTCGGTACAGGAGTGGGACTATCTCTTTGAGAGTGGTCTTTCATCCAACATTCACGCATCCGTCCGCAACCAGTTGCTAGTGGTCCGGTCTGATGTTCATCCAGATGATCTGTATCCGATGGTGGATGCCCTAGCTGCCGCTACATTTCTTCTTTCACATCGTCTTTCTCATTCTGAACCTGCGCCTACTCACTTGTTACTTCTTTCCATCGAACCACTGCAGGTACCTTCCACGCCGGATTGCATAGATCCGGTTAACACTTCATTCACCCCTCCTCTGCCTTCCGTCCCATTCATTTTGCCAGATCTCATCGATCTGTTCAGTGCTCCCGTCAAGCAGCTCTCATCGTTCATCACTACCATCACTCCAGACCCTGTTGGTCTGGAGTTCACCTCATTCGTACCGCCCTGGTCCTCTCTGTCATCCACTGCACCAGATCCTGTCGATCCAGTTTTTGCCTCATCCGTTCTGCCCTCAGCACCCTCTCCTCCACTTTTTGGCTCTATTGCTATTGCTCCCACTACTGATGCTATATTGGACGTGGACACGTCCATCTTCACAGAGACCTCAGCATTCGAGGTATCGATGCCTCCATCGCACGCCGAGCCTACCATCATCCTCCCATTCATACCATCCACCGATCTGGTGCCCATCACATCCATTAGAGCATCACATCCAGTTGCTATTTCATCGCCAGTTCCAGTTGAGCCGCTTCTACTACCTGCCACCCCTCCCGTTCATATCTTGGTACTGCCACTACCTTGCGCCTCTATCCTCTTGTTCTCGACCCTGGACATCGTCAATGATGTCCCGGACCCCCCTCCTCCATACTCAGTGCATCCGTCATCTCACTTTCAGCGACCTCTGTGGCTCAATGCCCAGGAGGTCGTCATTAAAAGTCCTCCGTAGGAGGGAAGGGACTGTAAAGCCCTTCCATTTCCATTTTCTTTTCCTAATCATACTCCACCATCCGACGTTTCAATCCGCCCTCCGGACCTGGATCCAGATCCCATATACTGGATAGAGTCCCATCCTGTTCTTTTCACAGATTCTGTTCGTAAAATCGGTCATTCAGTAGGTATAGATGCAGAAAGTATTCTTGATGAAGAAGACTTGCTTTTCCATTCATTCAACTTTGTAACATCATCCATCGACAATCCACCACCATTCGTCAAGATTCCCTTACACCGTACCCATCATCCACCGCTTTTATCCTCTGAAATCGTATATTAGTTGTTTCTACCCTGGTTTTCGATCCGGTGATCTTTCATATCAAATAAAATGCCTCTCATCTCCTCTTTCGATACTAAAAACAAAAGTCCAACAGAAAAACAAAATCATTATGATAGATTCTCATCCATCTCGTCTCTACGTATGTTTCCTTCATTCGATGCGCTGTAGGGAACGGTAGTTCCCTGTTCTCATATCTGGCATATCCGGCATATCCTGCACAATCCGGTTCCTCATATCCAATCCGATCCGTCCTCGTCCGTCACCCGTTGGTAAGTCAAACGTTCATTTCA
>JBBPTO010001914.1:0-12995 GCA_038094155.1 Pulveroboletus cf. aberrans
GCCACACAGGCACTTACTGCTCATCTGTTTTTCCGATTATTTCCTCTGAATTTCATGTGCTCTTGTATTCCATGGAGTAACTTGATACCACATAATTACCTATTAGTACATACGCTGTAACCGTGACGTCGACTCGGACGCACGTTCGCCATGTCTTCATTCAAGCGGAAAACGCGGTCTAAGCACACTGCTCTTCCTCCAGGGACCCGCGCATGCTCCATATCCACGTCCACGGTCCTGACATCTACTGGGATCTCATCCCTCGATGATATCTTAGGTGGAGGTATACCCCTTTCGTGCTCGCTGGGAGTTCTCGCGCCCGATCCCCACTCCGCCTACGGGGAGCTAGTACAAAAATACTTTGCTGCTCAGGGTATCGCGAATGGGCATAGAGTGTGCATCATCCACGAAGATGCGCTGCTTTTTGTCAAGGAGTGTATGTGGATGTCCACGGCAAGCTCAAACTACTCGATGCCTATAGTGGATGAAGATGATGCTGTCCAGAACGAAGATGAGATAAAGATTGCATGGCGCTACGAGCAAATGAAAAAATTCGAAACCACGGTAACCAACCTGTATGTGTTGATTTGGATGGGTATGAACTGAGGATTGGTGACCATCAACCTCAGATCTGCAGATAATTTCTGTGGGGCGTTCGATCTCACTTGCCGCGTTCCTGTGTCTGTGATAGACACGGCCTGCAACTTGAAGCGGATCATACCGTTGGACTTGACAATGAATGACAATATTGTATTATCGATGGACGGACTACTGGGACGAATCAAAGGCGTCCTTGCGGCTACGCCGTCAACTGAAGTTGTCCGTCTATGCATAGCAGCGCTGGGATCCCCTGCGTGTGGGGAGCTCTATCCAGCAGTAGGAGACATATTTTGTCCAAGTGTAGCTAACCTTATGGTTTTACAGGACGTGCTGTACTTTTTGTATGCCTTACGCCGTTTGCTCCGTCAGTATCCTCATGCCTGTGCCTGCGTGTCCCTTCTTCCACAATTCTGCACGGATCGTTGGGGGGGACCCGGGTGGATGCAGAAGGTTGGTTGGATGACTGATGGAATGCTCTCGATGTCAGGTTTTGGCGGTGCGCCTCGATTTTTGTGTATTAAACTGTATGATGACGGTCCCGCAGCCAACCCTGCACTTACAGCCCTATTTCCTTCCCACCACGGTCTTGTGCGAATCTATAAATTGCCAGCACTGCATAGTATCCTCCCTACGAGCGATAGATCTTCTACCCTTCGGGGTCTGTCGTCACCTGCAGCAGCAAACATTGGTACTGGGGAGAACAATCTCGCGTTCAAGTGCACGCGGAAGCGACTCGTCTTTGAGACGATGCATCTTGATTTGGAGGGAGGGGTCACAGAACGGCGGACTACGCCTACATCAACAACGATCGGTTCAGATGTTCAACCGATTCACACGCACGTCAGTGACGAGGGAAACACAGCCGAACTCGCCAGCATCCCAGTGGAGCTTGAGGCGGTCTCTGCGGAGATGAAGAGCCGTTCGTTGGGAGGACGTGTGTCACATCAGAGCAACCAGTCGGGCGCAACTGGCACCACCTCCAAGAACTTGAAGAAGGCCAAGAAGAAAGTAGCATTTCATTCAGACAAGCCTGATCTAAATGACTTTTAACAAGATTGTGCAATGCAATAGCTTAAACCCTGCAAATCGTCGGATACCGCGGTATGTTAAAATGTGGCTTAGCGGCGGTCCCACGAAACAAAATGTACTTTTGAGCATGACAACATGTACCTGTGTGTGCTTTGTTGCGCCTCGTACAAGTCGGAAATGTTTCATTCGGTACCCCAAAGTAGGCGACGGGAAATTGAAAACCTCGAGAGGCTGTTCTCAAGGCACCGGATACGAGGCATCGGGGGTGTCGACTAACGAGGCAATCATCTTGAGTGTTTCGAGACTTGTCGGGCACAGGTTTGTCTTGACATCTGAGGGTGAAAACCTCGGAGATATGTTTATGTAAATATATACCCTGGGAGTTTCAGGGCGACATCTCCAAGGAGCGTGCAATGTTGTCTCGTGCCTCAGGTATGGTGAGATGTGACGAGAGCGGTGCGTTTGTAATTGGTTGTAGGTTGCATTCATACCGGGTCCGAGAGCAACGAGATAGTCTAGAAGGAGTGGTTGCAAGCAACGATCTATCAGAGTGGTGGATGGAACGGGTCCCGGACCACCAGATAGCGATATATAAAGATTGCCCAGGCTGGTGTGGAGCTGGGTGATCGAGATTTCTTGGGTAAGTCGACCGAGGCTTTACATAAAGGACTCTGGGAGGAAGACGAGTACATAATGTTTCGTTTAATTTTCATCGAGGCTGTCTACGCTTTTCCTGGTCGTACTGAGTGGCACTCGCGTTATCTGGCAGCTAGGCAAGTTTGAGAGCATGTGAGTTGGAAGACTTGTCTCTTGACCGGGGTCTCATACTAAATTGTCTCGTCCAGGAATTACCATCCTCATTCCCTCCTCCCTTCGGCGAGAAAAGCCGCGTCCGCTCCAAGTTCCCCGAAACCCGTCTCACCCTTCCTTCATGTGCACGACAAGCCGCTTCCACCCCCTCCGCTGACCTCCGCTCTCAGATATACTCTCAGCACCTCCAACATGGATGCCCACCAGTCATTAGCCCGTTCGGCGAGCTGGATAGACAGGGAGTGTTTGGTCAGCGATGAACCGGGTAAGTCGGCACTTTGGCCGTAATGTGCCGCTGTGGCACCCCGTTTCCACACTTCAGACGCGTGGTTGTTGGGGTCAATCAGGCGTTTGTCCTGGTTGAATTAGGTTAGGTCTCGTCGATATTTGTTTGCCGCGGGCCATGTCGATTGATACGATCAGTCGTCTTCCCTTCAGCTTTCTTCCGAGTCTGAGTTGCGTGTTACCTCCGAACCTAAACTGACTCTTCGAGAACATAGATTTTCCTCCTTGTCCCTCTCCCTCTCTGCCTCTATCACTTCCCACATCAGCTCTTGCGGGTTTCCATCCACGTGCACTGACACCTCCAGTTCTTGGCGAAAATCACTTTGGCTCACCAGTTCGCACTGCTCAGGGTTTCGGCGTGACGATGGTGGCGGATCGTATTGCGCCAGAACCAACCCCGTCACAGCCAGTGCACGCGCTTTCCCGTTCAGCTCTCGTTAGGTCCGTGTCCGAGAGTGAAGCTTTCTTCCACTCCGACTCTTCCCCACCACGATCTTTCGCACGCCCCCCCAAAGTTCCGCCCATAGATCCTTCGCACTTCCCCGACCCGTATCCCCAGCGCTTGCCATACTCCCGCACCTCAGACAGGTTATCTTCGACTCTTCCGTCTCTCTCGTCCGCCAGTTCATCCTCTCCGTCGACGCGCTCTTCAGCGTATACAAGCTCAGGAAGCGCATTGGCCACGAGTGACCACGTGCAGATAGTATCAGGCGAAGACGAAGAAGTCGGTATTGCGGTAGGAATCACGTCCGATGACGTGGCCAGGGTACTTGCTGGCGAAGGTAGTACTTCTTTGGCAGGCAGGACACCAATAGACCAAGTACGGTGGTCTGAGTACTCTGCCAGCATCAGATCCAGATCATCCTCCATTGGGCTTGGTAACACCAACAGCTTACACGAGGGTGGCGTCCCGCGACTCCGGGAAAACCCTAGTTTCGACATGGCTTGGCAGACAGTCGATGAAAAGGATGAAGTTGACCTAACAAGTGGTGATGACACGGATGATTTCGATGACGAAGATGACGAGAGCAAAGGCGAAGAGCGCACCTCCGCGGTTGTGGTGGCCGAGGAAGGGCGGGGTCTGATCGTGAGAGGGGATGGAATGCCGATTGTACAGCTCGAAGCTGGGCCTGGTGCGCTGCTATGGAACATCATCCTGGTGCATCCTCGCTAACGCTACCACTTTCTTCAGGCACTACTCATCTTCTTATTGGTTCTTCCAGCACCCCGAATTCGATCCCTGCTTTCCTCACCAACACACTGCCTCAAATTAGTCACTCACTCTTGGCGCTGGATATCTCCGCCAACTTTCTCGTTGCTTTACCTCCCGCACTTGCTGCATGCGAACATCTTGAAGAACTAAATGTTGCTTCCAACCCGCTGCGCGTGTTGCCAGTTTTTTTGTCTCACCTAACGGCTTTGCGTGTACTCATTGCAGACGCCACTGGAATCAGCACGTTACCCGACTCGCTTTCTGCCCTTGACCATCTTTACACTCTTAGCATCCGAAGGAACAAATTACATGTCCTCCCAAGTTGGCTGTGTCTACTGCCGCGACTGCAAGAATTGTATCTTGATAGCAACCCATTTCAAGGACCATGGCAAGCTCTAGTAGACCCACTTCTCTCTAAAGTTCCTGCTACGCCGTTCTATCCCACTTCGACGCCTTCCACCCATCTACCGCCCATTTTCACTCCGGATTCATCTACTGGGACTGAGACTGATGCAGACTCAGACCCTCATAGCGTTGGTCCGGATTCTAGTCTTGCATTACCACTTGAAGATGACACCATCACCGCATCACGAGCACCTCCGCTTGAGCGATCTACCACTTCCCCCGCAATCTTACCTGCACTCCCTCCAGTCCTCGATCGCGGTCTTGTGCGAACCAAAACTGCGCCGAACAGGTCTCATCAACCAAAGTCACGTCCACGTACTGGGATGCTCTTTGAAAATGCAAAGCCCTCAAATCGCCGCCCAGATGAATCGGGATACAGTGGTGATCATGAACTCCGGAAGATGAAGAGTGCTGGGGAACTTCGCACAAGCTTCGAGCGACCCCGCGGCTTGGAAAGTCCCATGGTCGCGACGCCCGAGCGGCCACCCATGTTACCCTACTCTGGTTCGGCTTCTAGTTCTAACTTGCTTAGCAGTGCAGGTGAATCTCCTGAGTCGGATCGACTTATTACTTCAAACCGATACGCGAGTCTCGGGGTATCAGCTCTTTCACCCACTCGTGCTTCTTCACGGCCTGCTCACTCGCAGAGCCTCTTTGATGTCACCTGGGAAGGTGGGGAAGATGAATCCTCGTTTCCCTCTCCTGCTCCACCCCCTCGGACCGAGCAAGCTCAACAACCCCATGAAACGTTCAACCCAGGAGAGCGACAGGCAACCTCTCGAGGACGATGGGGATTCTTGAAGAAGATGTCGATGGGGAAAATGAGGACCGATTCTCCTATTGCCTCTCGGCCCAACATCTCCCAGGATCGTGATGGCATGAGTTCCTTGCGACCACAGACAAATACCTTGCCTCAGATTGACGTCCGGTTCTCGACAAGTGGATCCTTGGGTCCTATGCCTACTTCCACTCCCGTATCCCTGTCTTCACCCATAAATGAAGAAGACCCTGCGATTTCCGCAAATACACCTTCCGTAGACTTGACAAATGCAAGAAATTCCCTCTTTCCGATGCACTCCCCACGAACATCCAGGCGCAGGAGTTTTTTGCCTGTAGATGGAATTACAGCGACGAAGCTTGCCATTCCCTCCCCGACTGATTCTATCCATGAAACCTCGACTACGCCCCTGACTGCTGGTCTGGACCCAACTTCAGCTGCCGATGCGGATGATCTTTCTGTGCACAGGGAAGACGAGAGAGCAAGAGAAGCATATACGCGGGCTCTGCGTTCTGTTATGGCATATTTAAAAGATATGAACGATCTGAGCCTCTCTCAAGGGACGACTCTATCTGTGTACGGGGGGTCACCAGAGGACTTGCTTAGTATTCCACGCTCTCGACGACCTACGGTCGTAGAAAGAGTGACCACTGAAAGTATAGTCTCTCGAGCAGCTTCAATATCCAGCCAATTACGATCACCGGAAGGAATGGCAGGGTTGCGGAGCGGGACGACTTCACAAACCATTAGCGTTGCGACCACCGATAGCAGCGGTTCTTCCGAAGAACGAAAATACAAAGACGATAAGGGAAAGCGGGCCCTCGTCATTCGTGAGATCGTAGAGTATGTTTGATTTTGGTACTTCTCCGAGGATACTAATGTCGTGGAAAGGACTGAGAGAACATATGTCAAAGGATTGCAAGAACTCGTGGATATCTACGTGAAACCTAGTGCCGCCCCGGTCAACCTCATTGGTGGTGTTGGTTCTGGCAAAGAGACTGTTATACCCCCACCAGAGAGGAAAATTGTCTTTAGTGGTGTTGAAGCCCTGTTTTCGTTCCACAAAGAGAGCTTTCTTCCCGCTCTGGAAGCTGCCGCGGCACCTCTGCTAAGGCGCCCTCCCGGGGGCGAAGAACTAGATGTTGATGGCCAACTCTCAATTGAGGTCACAAAGGCAGTTGCGGGCATTTTCCTGAATCATGCCGCATTCATGAGAATGTATTCTTCCTACATCAAGTATGTTGGTCCTGTCTTTGCGAGATGGCCCACTGATCTCCCGCTCCAAGCAACTTTGACAACTCTGTTCAGCGGATCAAGTATTGGACGACCGACAGAATCCCGGCGGGTAACACCAGTCCAGCATTGTCACCCACCAGTGCCAGTCTATCCAACGTTGCCATTTCTCTCCCTAATGCTACCAGTGACATGTTGGCTAACCTTACCTCTGGCCAAAGAAAGCGCATCAAGACATTCCTCAAACGATGCCGCGTAAACCCTCGTCACTCCCAACTAAACATGGAGGGTTACCTGCTCTTACCCGTTCAAAGGATACCTCGATATCGGTTGCTTGTGAGTGGGGTGTATTCCTCTCAGCGTAAACCAAATCCTGATGCTTTTGTAGCTTGAAGAGTTGCTTCGAAGTACCCCACCTACTTACTCGTTCATGGACGACGCACTCGATAGGGCACTCGCCGAGATATCATTGTTGGCGAACAACATGAACGAAGGGAAACGGGAAGCTGAAACTCGGCGCAAGCTAGTGCAATGGCAAAGCAGAATTCGAGGCAAGTTCCCTAGCCCCCTGGTTCAACCTCATCGGTAAGCAGCATCGTCTGTGCTACATTACTGTTAATGACTTTTGAAAGACGTCTCATTATGGATGGACCACTAATGTTGACTCGTGTCGTCCGGAAAACTGCCGTGTCATTCGAGACCGTCAATGCTCAGGGTGACGTATCCTCCGTGCAGGTCGACTGCCTCGCCCCCGAATTGACTCCTCGACCTCTAATTGGGATTCTTTGCAATGACCTTCTGGTTCTCTGTCGCGATTCGAGCGATGGTAAAGACCCCATGTCTTCGGTGGATCTTTGGGCAGTCCTTCGCATGCAAACCCTGGCACAGCCGGCCAGTATAGTTCACGGCAATGGTAGTTCCATCCATGGTTGAGGATGCAGAAGGCTGATTTGGGTCATTCGTAGCATTGCGGATCGTTGACAACAAAGCTATTCTTTATTTTGATGCACCTTCGCCGTCGGAAGCTTTGAATTGGTTTAGAGGTAATGGTAGTGTCCGACTGAGGCATCGCAAAGTGCTAATACCGTAATCTGCAGCTATCAACCTTCACATCCCTTCATCCAAAGCATAGACAACACACATTCATTCACGCTGTCATTCTCAACCGAGCGCGACTCCAGTCACATTCTGTCGACTGAACTCTTACAAGTGCCCAGGACGGCCTTGGTATATATACCATCATTAAGTTCACTTGCATCCTGTTTACGCGTCATCTTTTCCACTGTATCACGCACTGTCCCTTCCACTCTTTAAGTCAGTTAACATGGCACAAGCTAAAAACAAATGACAATATCGAGGATCGTTGGATAATGGGGGAGATGCACGAAACACGACCTTGAAATAATATATAGGAACGAGACTTGTGTGCGGTGTTTACAACGCGTGTTTCAGAATCACGTGCAGGTTAATTCATTAACAATCTGACACTTACTATCTTTCGACCGGTGTTGCAAAATCTGCAAACCACTTGCGAAGATATCAACATTCGTCAGTACAATAAAATTAAAAATTTACATGGATAGATAGAGAGCTAAGTGAAAGGCATTGTCAAGATAAAATTGGCGCTTGAAACGATGTATTGAGGTTGCCAGAGTGGTGCCGGCGCAGGAGGTGAAACCGACAGGGAGTTGCAAAACTTCCCACCTGCACTCACCAAATCGATCCCCGACATGCCGAGCCTACGATTCCCACTAAGAGATTTTTAGAGTCCGCTGTGCCTTGCCACCGCCAAAAATGCACTCCGCTGTGTCCGCTCAGCAGTGTCACGCGTGATGCACGATGACCTTGGGGGATTTCTTTACCCTGCGTCAGTGGTTGTTCTACCTGAAAAATATGACGAACAATCAGATAATGTTATATACTTCCAAGAGAAAAATTCCTTGATTTTTTTTACTACGATTTAGATCCTGTCCTGACAATCAAATCCGAAAAAGTATGGCCATGAGTTGCAAATGAGATGCTGGACGACAAGCACACAGATTTTCATCCGGAAAAAAAAATAAAGCCATGTTAATCGATAGTATGGAATCTCAGATATACAAGCTTTCTGCCACAGGGGTGATGTTGTGTGAGTTAGACACAGATTTGCAACTCCCCATCGTTTTGCAATACCGGTCGAAAGATAGTAGTACTTAGCCGCCACCGGCAAGTGGACCATCTGATAGAAACATGTACGGCAGTAAGTACTTGCTGGTGGAATATTTGTAACGTTATCGCTCGACTTTCGAGTTGTGTCTCTGTCAGTCTGACAAGTCTCTTTAATCTTGAAACAGCCTGTGTGCTATTTCTATTTTCCGTCGAAACTTGGTAATACGATGTTATACTTCAGCTGAGAATGTATGTATACTCGTGCTCAGTCAAAAAAGTGGCAGGTCAGTTCTAGGCAGTATTTTCATAGAAGCCCGCCTGGCTGCCAGTGGGTGTCAAATAGGGTCGAGTCTCGAGTCGGCCTCAGCACCCACCTGACCCACTAGCACTCGTTGTGTCATCAAACAAGCCAGAAGTTGCGATTCTCATCCCGGCATATGTCCACTGCACGTCCACGGTAGCTGTGTGCCTTGAATCCGGTCACTTTTTCCTGGCTTTTTGTTCCACATCCTCGCAAAGCTGTCCCTCGTCCTACTCACCACCAACATGCCGTCGGACGACCTCACGATGTTGTTGACAAGACTTCCCGCGTTCATTGTTCCCGCTTCCTCCTTGTCATCTACTTGCCGACACCAAATCCTCTTGCCCCAGTTGCCGCTTATGGAGCGCTGCTCATCCCTGAGGAAAGCAGCTGAATATATGTCGCCTTGAACATTAATTTGGATCGGGTTTGCATTTCTTGGGAGGAACAACCTTCATTGTGTTGAAACCGGATATTCGATTTCTGCTCTTCATTACATAACTCAAGCTCTAGATCATTATTACATGACCATCGGTCATATTACACTATTACATTGGCTCATCATCTCATCATAGTTACAAGATACTTATATCTTTACTTTGCTTTGAGTCTAGATGACTCAACTCCAACCCTCTGACCCTCCAACCAAACATGGGATCATCCCAGAACTTAAAGCAAGGGTCCACCACTTGAGATAAAGCCAAGGTTCCATTCCCCAACTTTGGAGTTTCAGAGTTGTATAGAAGTTTGTCAACATAATTATGACACATAACTTTCACATTGAGTGGTTTTGAATGGATGTTAGAATCCACTTTGTGCATCAATAGAGAGCTTTTTTTTTTATCCATCTTGAAGATATCCATATGCTCAACTGGAGCAATCTAAGCCATCTGTAGCTATGTCTGCAAAACCTGGTTTTGCCATCCTGTACTGTCCAGCACTGTGGCATCAAAAACTAAGGGACATGCAATCCCCAGGCTTTGCTAATGCTACTACATTACCTTTTTCTTAAACAGATAAATGATGAGTGCCAGCAATGTTGTCACAACTGAAACCCATCCAATCTTAAGATGGTGTCACAATTGATTACCACTTGTAAGTCACACTTATTACATGTCATTTCTTAGTATGCTAATCCACATGTTGTCAAAGTAGGATATGCAATTTCTTTTGAAGGAACAGCATGGGATTTATGCATCACCTAAGTCAAGACATGAACTCTGAGCCCACTATTTAATTAAATGATAGTGTCAGTCTGAAAGCAGAGACATTGGCCATATAGAGTGGCCATGCTGGGCATCCTGCTGTTGTTGTGCCAGAGATGACAGCACCCTTTTACACCATTCAAGCTTATAAAGCATTTAAATTGGCTCTTCAAGAAACACAAATGCAAGGGATTATTCCCTTGAGATATGGGGTTGCTGAGAAAAAAATGGCCCAATACTTCACATTCAAAGATTGAACTTATTACCATTGGCTACAGCAAGCAGGAGTATGCAGTAAAGCTCCCATTTGAAGTGTGGTGGCCATGGATTGTGGGCACAAGGTCTGAATATCATAACATGTATCTGCATGATTGAAAGTGGTGATTTGTAGCTCACTGTATATCAGTTTCTTTCAGGCAATGTCAGGTTGCTGTGGTATATAGTTATTAAGCTCAGTGTTCTTGTTGCTCAAATGCATTGATTTGATCTGAGAGCTTGGTAAAGATTTTCTCTGTTGTAGAGACAGGGCCTTGGTAGCCTGGCATTTTGGCTTACTAAGCACAGGAGACAAGAGAAGAAAATCACTTCTTGAACATATGTAAGTGTGGTGATGAATTTATGAAATAATTCAGCTTCTAAAATATTCTCTTTGATTGAAAAGAAAAGAAGGGGACAATTGTATGGGCTCTAAAATCATATAGAGCATCAAGATCTCATGGAAGTTAGTCTTTTTTAGTTTCTCCTTTAAGAAATGCTTTGACTCATAAAGGTATCTCAGTAGCTTTCTCCTCAGCTTGTCTTTGTCAGGGATGGATATGAAGTTGTTATTGATATTGTTCAAATCTCAGATGGTAGGAATGTTTTCAACCACAGTAAGTTGAGTATGGAATGATTTCAGTGTACAAATGAGGAAGGAAAAAATTTCATGAAAGCCTTTCAGATCAGTAGTCTTTTCTGGTAAAAATATAATGGTAGTGTAGTATCCTTATGTAAACCATTTGAATGAAAACCATCATAGGTGAAACCAACTTTACTCATTTATCACCACACAAGGTGACCTTAGAACTGTATAAAGTGTAAGTCCTTTCCTTCACTCTATAGGGATACTTTACTTAAAAAGGAAAGGTATGTATGCAGGCTGTAAGGTTCAGAAAAGGTAAAATTCCATTAAGCCTTGGTGTCATATTCCAGAATCCAATCAAGTCAACTCTGACCTCTGAAACCCAACTCCACTCATTTCTCTGGTGATATCTTACCAATTATGCAACTCCATTCCTCCAGACCTCTTTTAGATTTTCTTACATACACCCTTTGTTCTGTATTTAGTTTAGCTTCACCTCTCTGATCCCTCTGATGCTATGTAGTACAGCCCCAGCTCATTCCCGACCCAGAGCATAGCTTTAGCATGTACCTATCTGTGTAGAACTCTGTTAATCCTCCTTTACTGAGGTGACCTGTATGTCCTCAGTAAGTCACTGAAAACATAGTAAACTAGCTACTGTCTGATGTAGGTATGCTTATGTAAACTACCAAATTCATCTATGTGAAATATCCAACAATCTGACCTCCATTACTAATCTGCAGTCTTTCTCTGTATATATAAAGCCCATATCTGTACATAGATACCTTAGGCTGAATATCAACTTAGATAATCCTCTGTCCTCTCTCCAGATCTTCTTTGATGTGTTTCTGACCAATGAAGGCTGTGACAGTGTGAAGATGTGACACATAAGTCCTGTGTCAAGCTGTCACCCCTTTGGACACAACCCTCCAGATGTCCAACCATTTCTGATGTTCCTTTTCCTTCAACCTCCAATCTCTGACCAGAGTTTGAGTGGAGGATGACCAGGTCTTAACACTCAGGGCCAGCTATGAGTTTTCTTTAACACTAGGGGTTATGTGTGAAGATACTGAGAGTTATAAGTGAGAGGGTAGATGTAAGATAAGTTCTAATGAAGCCAACCAGACACTATACAGTGTGCACCAACTCACACTAGACCTGAAAGCTGAGAATAAAGAACAAGTTGTGACTGGAGATGTTATAAAAATCTATCTAAAGTTCTTGCACATGCATTGCAAGCTTTATAGATTGGAATGCATAGTCCATGCTTGTGTGGCTGTATATCATGTGACTTGCCTAATTAGGTCAGTTTTTTCATATAGAGTAAGGATATAGAGTTTATAGTAAAACATTCTAGTAGGTTCTAGGGTGTAACATCTTGTGATGTCAGCAGATACCAGACCTGTCATGTGATTTGTATTATAGTTAAGTTTTCAAAGAAAGTCTAAGATAGAAAATGGAGAGAAAGCATGGCTTATCATGAAAATTATAACAGAAGTAGCAGAAGTTGGAGCCAGGTTAACATTAATGCCAAGAGGACCTTTTTCTTGAAAAGCTTGGCCTGGGTACAGAATTTCCATATTTGAAAATTGCAATAATCAATTAAAGTTGACATTGGAGACTCAAAAGTAGTAGTTAATAACATGCTTGATGTGGCAAGTCAGATGCAGTCTGATGTCAGGTGTGGTGCCTGGAAACAAAGATCAACCTTTGACAGTTCTGGTTTGAAGTAACTCAGAATGACACAGAGAAGTTTGGAAGAGTCATATGGCTAGAGTACTTTCACTATTATGCACTAGCAGGGCTCAAAACTCGTCAGAATCTGTGTGCTATAGAGGGGTAGAGATACCCAGACTCAGTTGCACAGTGGTAGTGGAACAACTGTTGTATTTACCTATGGAGGGGTAGAGATACCCAGACTACAGACATAAGTAAAAAAGGAAAGCTAGATGTAGCTAAAAGACTAACCTCATTGCACAGTGGTAGTGGAACAACTGAAGAAGGAATGACGAAACTGGACTAACTAAATAGTAACAGAGATTAGAGCACTTGAACTCTGATGTAACTCTGACATAATGTCTGGAATAGGATAAATGAGGTCTGAAGGGAGAAAGGGACCTTACTAAGTAGAACGGTCAACTCTGAGA
>JBBPTO010001915.1:0-12995 GCA_038094155.1 Pulveroboletus cf. aberrans
TCTCACTCCCTCAGTTGTCCTACCATCTGTGTGTCAACTGAGGTGAGTTTCTAGCCACATTTACTACTTCTATTACTTATGTCTGTAGTCTGGGCCTTCCTGCCCCTCCATACCACACAGAATTTGACAGTCTGAAACCCAAACCAGAGGCAATTGATTGAGATCATTGCTCGACAAGACAATCCAATGCCCCCTCCTGCAGCCCTGCATGTGCCTCTTGCCCATCACCTACAGCCAGAGATATGACAACAGCTCTCCCAGTACGTCACCCTCCTCGTCAACATCATCCTTTGCAGCATACTTGCAATTGTTGCATTGGCATCTGAACCCCGCAAAAACCCAGAACCCTACCATACATTTATCCTTTCCAGTGAGGGTTGGCTGATGGAGCTTCTGACCAGACATCCTGAATGAATTCACAACGAACTTGGAATACATGCTGAGCTATTCAAAAAGCTCATTGAGCTCCTCTGCCGTGCTGGACATACCAACTCAAGGTTCGTTTCCCTAGAAGAGCAACTAGCAATCTTCCTATATACAAGTGTCACCAGACTTTCTGTGCATCATGTAGGAGAGTGGTTCCAGTGGTCAAATGAGACGATATCATGGTGTGTGAATTTCTAATGAACAGGAATACCTGTACTAAATTCTACTAGATACTTCCACAAAATGGTCATTATATTTTCAACTTCACCAATCTATCCATTCCTTGTCAAGCTGCCTGGTTATGAACTGCTCTCTCAAAAGATTCGAGGAAACCCCAAGTTGTGGCCATACTTCAAGGACGTGATTGGCGCAATTGATGGTAGCCACATCCTGATCACCCCACCTGCCCATGCTGCCTCTGCATACTGAAACTGAAAAGGTTTCTTGTCACATAATTGTCTATTCGTGAGCAACTTCGATCTACGTTTTACATACGCTCTCACTGGATGGGAGAGATCTGCCGCTGATGCACGGATATTTGGTGATGCCTGCGCACGAAATCTGGAAATTCCTGAAGGCAAGTACTTGCTAGGAGACCTTGGGTTTCCATCCAAGATCACCTTGCTCATTCCCTATCATGGTGTATGCTATCATTTGGCTGAATGGGGCTGTGCAAACCTGCGGTATGTGGCGGTATGTATTCTTCTGTTTGTTTCAAAGCCTGATGTGTGAATCTCATGCAGGCCAAACAATGAACATGAGTTATTTAATCTCAGGCATGCATCGACTCGCAATGTCATTGAATGCACATTTGGTGTGCTGAAGAAGCGCTTTCGTATACTCCTCCTTTCACTTCTGTATAGTCTAGATATTCAAGCTCACATCCCCACTGCCCTTTGTGCAATCCATAACTTGATCATTCTGAACAACCCTGCCAATGAAGTAATCCCGGATGACGATCTGGTAGATGCTACTGGTTTTAATCCAGACAACACAGTAGATAATCAACCTGAAGCTCTTGGGGAGGGTTTGAATCTGTGTGACAGCATCGCCAGTGCGATGTGGTGGGATTATGTAAACATCAGGCATGCACATGGATTGAGTGCGGATGATGACAACAACAACAACAACATCATGTAATTATTACAAACTACAAATACATGATGCTAGAAATACGAAGCACTATCAATTTCTGTTTCCAGAATGTTTAGAATGGAGGACAGCCTTGATGTCTGCCACCTCCTATCCAGTATGTCCCCCTATATCTGTATCTTGTATGATGAAATCTATGCAGATCCCCATTAAACTCATCATACTGTCTCATCCACTGAAAATTGTCAAATCCTGTGCCCTGATCAATATTGGCATGGACACCAATTGAATCAACTGGGCCATCATTTGAAAAAAACAAGCTCTCTACATTCCAGCTTGAAAAGCCATTCCAAGTTTGCAGCCTTGACATGTTATCTAATAAGAAGGGCAAGGTGTCATTCTTCACTACACTCTTTGTCAACATTGAAGAGATCACTAAAAAGGTCCTTTTTTATGTCATGGATTGCAGTCAACAGAATGTCATCCTAGGATCACCCTGGCTCAAGATGGTCAACCCCCTCATTGACTGGTTTAAAAAGACCTGTACCAGCTCTGAGTCCCTTGATGAGTTGAAAGACTTGTACCAGACCCACATCACTAACCTCAAATGGCATAACAAGTTCTACCCCATCACTGCACCCAAGGAAACCATGGTGCATCAAGTCTATGACAAAATGCTCTTTGATTACTTTCAGAAGACTGAAGAGTCTGACCTCATCACCATTGCAAAAGAATTCGCTGACCTCTATTGTGGAGCCCATTTTGGAACCTGCTTTCCCCCTGATGGCAGCCTCTGACACAAGAGGTTTGTCAACAGAGTCATCACTCCCACTGAGCTTGTGGCCACAGCAAAGAATGTCAAGCCCAAGACACATTACCCCCAGAATATGCTGAGTTTTTGAAAGTCTTCACAAAGGAAGCATCTGACCATGTTTCCCCATTATGCCCCTATGATAACAAGATCCACCTTGATGATTCCTTCATTCCCAAAGTTGGAAAAGGTAACTCGTTGTCCCTGGATGAGAGAAAGGCCACCAAGGACTTTATACAACAGAACCTTGACTGCAGAAAAATCTGCTGCTTGAACTCCCTCCAAGCAGCACCCTTCTTCTTCATCAAAAAGAAGAATGGCAAACTCCACCCCTGCCAAGATTATTGCTATCTGAATGAGCATACAGTTTGGAATGCATACCCCCTCCTCCTAGTATCCAACCTTGTTGACAAACTGAAAGACATCAAGGTGTTCACCAAGTTCAACATTCATTGGGGATACAACAATGTTAGGATTAAGTATGGAAAACAATGGAAGGCCACCTTTATCATGCATAAAGGCCTGTTTGAACCACTCATTATGTTTTTCAGGCTCATGAACTCCCCCACTATGTTCCAATAATTCATGAATGATTTGTTTAGGGATATGATTACTGAAGGATGGCTTGTAATCTACATGAATGACCTCCTTATCTTCTCTCCAAACCCCAAGCTCCATGAAGAGCAGATCAGACATGTCCTCCAGAGGATGCAAGAACTTGAGATGCACTTAAAACTCAAAAAGTGCACCTTCACTGCCTCTAAGGCAGAGTACCTTGGGATAATCATTAAACCCGGATGGATTACCATGGATCCTGTCATGCTCGATTGGATCACCACCTGGCCAACTCCAGAAAAGGTCAAAGATGTCCGGTCTTTCCTCAGATTCACCAATTTCTACTGGTGATTCATCCCTGACTACTGGTCAGTTGTGGTCATTGACCTGACAAAGAAGAATGTTGTGTGGAGTTGGACTCCTGCATGCCAGAAGTCCTTTGACAAGTTGAAGGTACTACTCCTATCAAAACTAGTCCTCCATCTTCCCAACTCATCCTGACCCTTTGCCATCATAACTGATGCATTAATGTTTGCCACCAGGGTGATCCTCCTTCCGACTGATGCCAACAGAGACTGGCACCACTGCTCCCACCTGTTGCAATCATGAACTCCTTGAAATCATCTGAGCCCTGAAAGCCTGGAGACACTACCTCTTAGGCTCATCCTTTTCCATCTAAGCCTTCACAAAATACAAAAATCTGACATCCTTCCATCAGCCCCAGAATCTGAACTGCCAGCAAGCCCACTGACTCCTTGACCTTGCTGACTTCGACCTAAAAATAGTCCATGTCCCTGGTTTCCAGCTCACCACCCCAGATGTGCTTTCCTGCCGTCCTGACCTCATTGTAGACAAAGAAGACAATGCAGGAATGACCCTACTCCCTCATTCCCTCTTCATCAACCTCATTGATTCCTCTCTAACAGGCAAACTCACCTCATCTTCATCCTCAGATCCCCTCATTCTCCAAGCCCTTCAAGCATTATAAGGAGAGGTACCCCCTGCCTTTCATTCTCATCTCTCCGATTGGTCTTACAGTGACAGGGTCCTATTCTACAAAGAATGCATCTATGTCTCTGCCACAGATATCTCTTCCACAAGGTCCTCATTTATTTCCATGATCACTAAACTGCCAGGCATCCCAGCTACCTGAAAACCTGCCAACCTGTCTTTGCTGAATTCTGGTGGCATGCATTAACTCAATTCATTCAGAAATATGTTGACATAAAATATTGTATTACATTCCCCCTATCTTTGCTATGAAGCTATGGAATGGGAGACCTTGCTGGACCTTGCTATGGAGAGCTAGCTAGCTAAAAAGTGATTTACTGATGCAACCTACATCTGAAATACCTCTATGCCCACAAACTCACACACCAAGTGATGGTGTTGTGAAATAAATGATCTTTCACCCTGTTCTCCAAGGGAGAAAAGTTTGGCTCAAAGTCAAGAACCTCCCTCATTTCAATGCAAATCTGAAGTTCATATCCAAGCAGGAAGAACCCTTCACAATAACAAAGACACCATCCCTGATTACTTATCAGCTCTGTCTTTCACAGGCATGGAAGATCCACCCCATACTTTACACCTCCCTCCTGTCTTCATATAAAGAAAACACCATTCACAGAAAGAATTTCCCAAAACTGCCACCAGAACTTGTAGATGCTGAGAAAGAGTATAAAACAGAGAAATGTTTAAAACACCATGATACACTATCATTCTGCATGCTCCTGATCCATTGAAAGGGATATTTAGCTAAAGAAGACTCCTGTATTCCAGAACAGAACTTGAAACATTCGCAGACCACCTTAGATAGATATAAAAAACCCCATCTCTTTGCTTTCCCTTCTCACACTCCCCCAGAAAAAAACTGTCACTCTGAACAAAAACCATTCCTGAAAATAAACAAACCCATGACCTCATCTCCCATAACCATCTCCTCCACCCTCATAGATACTATTTTCTCTTCCTTGTCTCTTGCTTCTAGTATCTTAGAACTGTCCTCTGCTATATCCATCCCTAGCTGGACCACTATGTCTTTCCCTAATGGGAAACCTGTCCAGATTATCTCTGATGCTGACATGCCTGCCTGGTATCATTCCCAATTCAGAAACACTGTAATTACCTCTGTCCTTGCTTTTATCACACTGGCCATAGCTGCCATTTTCCCTCATCCAGTGAACTCAGTCACTGTCCCCTCCTTCACCCACAACCTCCATTGTGATCTACCAGGTGATGACTACTTTGGCCCAATGGCTGAAATATTGATTGACTTCCATCTCTCCACCATCACTTTCCACCTCAACATTGTCTTCCTGCTATATATCCTATATTGAGGACACCTCCAGATTCAACAATTGTTCCTCATGGCTGAAGACCTCCTTACCTGTCTCTCACTGGAAATCCATTAGCTCTTTGAGACTTTGTAGCACTCTTGAGGCTATGCTGCTTAGTGAGCCTCTTGCCACCCCATGATGTTAGATCATATGGAAGTCTAGTTCTCTTCAATGAACAATCATTGATGCAGAGCAAGGAGAACATCTTGTTCACTTCAAATCCTCACACCTCATCCTCATAGAGTTGCTTGCCCTACTCTACTTGTTCTTAGTACCCAAGACCCTCTTTAGGGGCTACATCTATCCTCTGCCCAAGGACAATGTCCATGTAAATGGTGCTTGAAACAACACTTGATGCATTTCTTGACTGGAGGGTAGAACAGCACTCCTATTACATAAAGCAGAGAAGAGAGAGGTAAGTTGAGGATGCCCACTGAGACAGAGACTAAATTTCTTGTGATCAAATTGAGTTACTCCAGATTGATTCAATCAACCCTTGTGAGCTTCTGAGAAGCCTGATCTTGAGAGAAGAAATTGATCTCATTATTATTAAATCATTGCATCTATCACCTGTAAATGCAATCATGGACCTGTATGTATCTCTGTGTGATGTAGCCAGACTCAGGTTGATGATATCAGTATGACATCAGTATGACATCAGCTGAGGGTCTGTCACGCTGCTTCACTTATTTGAAATAGGTAGGGTAGAATCTAGGTCAATCCAGCACAGAAGTTGTAAAGCATTGAATAATTCAGACCTATGATATCATAGTTGAGTCAGAAAGAGTGCATCTAGATCATCATGTGGTTCATCCTTTTTAGAAGTACAATGAGATTACTTTTTCATTATGCATGACTCATCACTAAGTCATGCTTAATGCTTGCCTGTTCCTTTAGTAACATAAATAGTGTATTATCAATATTATCTGCCTGTATCAACACCTAGTATTCAATTCACAGAATCTCAACATGCATCATTCAAAGACAGAACAAAAATGCATGGTGGACAGTGGAAGTGGGAAACAGAGAAAAAAAGGCTGGATTAATACATGTATATGCTCCAATAATAATTAAACTGTCACCCACTGGTGAAGGCCTGACCCAAGCACTCAGTCCAGAAGGGTCAAATACTAACAATGCAAACAGGGTGGCAATGATGTGGTGTATGACAAGAAATTTGACCTAGTATATTTTTAATTCAATGTCAACTTGCAATCAACCTTCGAACCTTGGATAACATTGGTTGTTTCACTTTTATTCCACTTTCAGGTGACTGCTGTCAACAATGAACACAGAGGTACATGCAACTACAAGTAGGTAATTTTGTTTGTCCTCAGTACTCATTCTTTCATCCTGTCTGACTTGTCAGTGCACAACCCTTCATCAATATCAATTGAAAATCCTTGCCAACCAGCCTGTTGTACCAGAGCCATAAACTTGTCTGCCTTGACCATCAATCTTATATTGCTGATCCTGAGGTTAGGCTGCTCAAAGGTGAACTATACTGGCTTCTCAGGCTCCTGGTGCTGGAATTACCAGAGCATGTAGGTTAAGATTTGGTGGAAAATTAGTAATCTGAGGTATGCATGCTACCCATTCTTTCATGACATCCTGAACTATGTTTTTTAGAATCAATTGTGCTTGAGGTTTTTTGTCACTGACAAACTGTGCAGCAACAAGGCTATCCAGTATGCATATAAGTAAAAACATCAGGAGGCCATGCATTGAACCAGGGCCCAAAATGAGAGGCAAAAGGCTAAGTCATGAGGTTTGTTAACCTTTAGAGTATGATATTGAGTTGCCACACATTGACCATCACATCTTTCTGTGCTACAGCTGATACACCTGTGATAAAGGAAGACCTGTCCACATTACACATCTCACATGCAACAGGTGAGTGATCAGCATTCAGATATCTATGGATTTACTTACAGTGACCTCCAAAACTGTTGCAATGTTTGACTTCAACTCAGTGCATGAAGTGCCCTGAAATATTCCTTGGGAATTCCGCTTAGCTTTGGTGGGGCCAAACAAAATACAAACTCCTGGCTACGAGTGTGCCTCTGGGTCATGTGATTCGACCTGCAGGCTGTGAAGATATGACCTGAGCACCCCCTAAAGGAATTTTGGAGTCATGAAAGAGGATTCAGGAGGAATGGGATAAAATACCAGCTGATGAGTGTCAAAAGCTGATTGAAAGTATTCCTAGAAGGATTGAGGCAGTGATCAAGGCAAAATGAGGCTATACCAAGTACTATATACCCCCTTAATAATAAAGATGCAAAACTATTGCAATGGTATTGTTGATTTAATATGATCATATCTTCACAGCCTGTGGGTCAAATCACATGACTGAGAGGCCCATTTGTAGCCAGGAGTTTGTACCTTGTTTGGTCGCACCAGAGCTAAGCGGAATTCCCACGGAATATTTCAGGGCACTTCATGCACTGAGTTGAAGTCAAACATTGCAATGGTTTTGGAGGTCACTGTATGGCTATAATTTCACAATGTCAATCTCTCCATGATGAAGCATTTCATGCAATCATCCTGATTTCCTGTGAAAAACATACACAACACCATGGTCACTACCATCAACCACTAATCTAGTATTCTCTTCCACTTGTTTTGAAATGAGTAGCATCGGCAGTTCTGTGTTGTATGTTGGTACCAGCTCTTGGCACTTATAAGTAATATAAGATAAATCCATTTGTCACAATGTTTATGATGAATAGTTGCTTTTTAAGGCTAACTACTGCATACACACTACCAAACAAAGATTCTAGCAATAATCAATAATTCATGAAGGTATGTACATGACAGACCAGTATTGTGGCTTACCCAATATGAGTTTGGTTAACATATTTGTTCTAAAGCTTTAGAACATTGAGGGATGCTCTATTTTACTAATTGCTTTGGTTACTTACACCTTTCCATCAAACAATTCAAAAATGTATATTGTATCATGATCTGTGAATGCAACACAGCATGGAACCATGTTTCTGAGTTGTTCAGCAAAGACTGACTGGAGTTGTGAGTTAGATTCAACCACAATTACTTGAACAATGCTGTCATGCATTTCAATGCTGACCCATGAACCACCTGGTATTCAAGACACATTCCACATGATGCAAGGCAGTTTGAAACCTGCATCCATTAATCAGGCACAATATTTCTGATACATTCTCTATGAAATCTCATAAGTCAAGCTATTGACATAAGATCTTTCAGCTCACCTTAATTGACCTAAGAAACATCACATAGCCATGAGCTCTACTATAAGATATTTTTTGTCACGATATGCTTTGCTGTCATCCAGGTCATGAAGCTAATAGTTTTACATGTATCTTGACTAGCACTTGTTAGTCCAACCTTCTTCCCATACAAGATATTCCATATCTTGGTCTGTCAGTCCCTAATCCCACTGTTATAATCTTCTACCATTTCTTTTTCTCATCACAGTCTCACTTGCTTACACACAGATGCTGGTCCTAACTCAACATTATTCTGTTTTCACCACTGACTCATATATCATAATTCCACATTTCATCATATTCCATATGATTCCCCTTGCTTGTTCAGCAACTCCTTTCTGACCTGCCCTGAACTCTCGCTGTGTGTGTATATACTATACAACCATCTTGTATTCCTGAAGCTAGATCACACCCTTAATGTATCTAAATAGCCTAGGTCTTGCTCTCCTTGAACCTTCCTGTTCCATCAACTCTCTGAAATATTGTTGTGCTCTTGAGGCAATGCTATTCAAGTGAACCACCTTGAAATCTACATGTATAGATTGTATTATAATTGGCCACTATTTCTTTTCCTTATCTTGTGTTTTGACTACATATGTATGGGTGCCAGTTTCATCTTGAATGTTTTCTTTCTTCATTGCTGACTCAGATATTCTACCCAAACATTCCATCATGTTTCATACAATTTCACTTACTTCATTAGTGATCCCTCTCACACCTATCCTGAACTCTCCAATACACATATATACTGTACTGGTCTCATGTATTTTTCAAGCTGGACCTCCCTTTCATGTGCTCTAATCTACCCAGGTTTTTTTCCCTTCAAATTTCTGTCCTTTGAATTCTCTGAGACATCAATATACTCTTGGGGCACTGCTATTCATAGTGAGTCCCTTGAACTTGGTGATGTTAGATTGTCAAGCCCTTAAACTCCATTGACATTAGATCATTGGGATGAGCAAGGAAAACACCTTGTTTCCCTTGAATCCTCAAAACTTCCCCTTGTTTAATGGCTAGCCCCATTCACTCTGAACTCTTGACCTAGTGTTGCCACAACTTCAGCTTACAGCTGACTTAAGCTGAAGCTGAGTACCTGGTTTAGCTGAACCCAGCCAAGCTGCCAGTATTATGCAACTTGGCTTTCAACTCCAAGCCAGCTAACTGAATTAATTCAGCAATTTTTTGTATGTACATTTTTTATTCAATTTCTTTATAAGGTTTTCATACTGCCTTGTATCTGATGTGACAGGCAGCCATAACTGCATCATTGTTTTGATGTCATGTGGCAAGATGGGGTGTGCAGATGAGAGTGGTGGCATGATGACATGATGTGGTACCACATTGTCATCATCATCATGTTGTGCAGAGACAAAAGGGCAGAATGGGCTGTGGGAGGATGCGATGACATGGCCAATCTGCCATTGTCATGCTCTCATAAGCCATCATCATGTTTGGTGATAGGGCAAGGGGGTGTGATGACATGCCAACATGATGATGACATGGACTCTGCAAAAATGCAGTCACCACATCATTGTCATGTGGTCATGTGAGGGAGAGATGGCAAGGTGAGAGGATGGGGTGGGAAGCAGGAGGGTGAGGGCAGGGGGGCAGCAACATGAGGATGACATGGCTGCCATGAAAACATGGTCACCATGTCATCATCATGGTCATGTGAGGGTGCAGTTGGGTGAGGGTGATGGCAAGGCTCCTGAAGAGGATGACAGGCAAGAGGGGTGGTAACATGGTGATTATGTGGGTGTGTGAGGGTGATGGCAAGGTGAGAGAATGAGTTGGGCAGCAAGAGGGCAAGAGGGGAGGCAACACAGCAATACAATGATGACATGACTGCCATGAAAATGTGGTTGCCACATTATCATCACATTGTCATGCAAGGGAGAGGGCAAGTGCAATGGTGAGGCAAGAAGACAAGGCAGGCAGCAGGAGGCCAAGGATGAGACAGCAAGATGGAGAAGGGGGTGGCGACATGGAGGCACGATGATAACATGGCTGCCACAAAAACATGGTCACCATGCTGTAATTGTGTGGCTGTGTGAGTGGGACAGCAAGATGGGTAGTGGGAGAGGGAGGGTGAGAGCAAGTGGCAGTAACATGGCAACCACAACACAATGGCATGGCTGCCACACAAGTGTGATAGCCACATTGTCATTGTATGGTTGTGTGAGGGAGGGGCAGTGGATGCAACAGTGGAGCAACAGGATGAGGTGGGCAGTGGGAGGATGACAGCAGAATTGGAGGGGTGGTGACAAAATGGTGACATGGCCATCATGCCACAGTCATATTGTTATGTGATGGCACACCTGAGACAGTGAGGGAGAGGTGGAGGGGAAAGGGGAGACAAGAGGATTAGGTGGGTGGCAGGAGCACAGAATCAAGGGCGATAGGGTAAAAGAGAATAACATGGTAACACAGCGACATGACGATGCCATGGCTGCTGTGAAAATGTGGTTGCCACATCATTGTCATGCAGTTGTGTGAGGGGGAGACAGCAAGGGCAAGGTGGGAAGATAAGTGGGTGGTGGGAGCATGGGAGCAAGAGCAAGACAATGGGTGGCCCAGCAAGAAGGTGGCTCAAGCTTACTGACAGTCAGCTCAAGTCAGTGAAAGTCAAAATACAGCTCTCATTGGTCTCTGAGCTGAGCTGAGCCACCTTAGACCTGGAGCTGAGTCACTGGAGGCCAAGCCGTGTGGTAAGCTACATATACCTGAGCTGTAGCAACACTATCTTCACTCTAGACCCACCTAAGGGGTTGTGCCTTGAACTACATGAGACAAGCATAGCAAAAGATCTAGCTTTTTTATAAATAAATATCATCTGATACTGATAAGCAACCATTCTTCCATGATCTCCCATTGACACTCATTGGTGGTCACTCCCCAATGAACCCTTCAATTTCAAGCCACCTCCACAAAACCAGATCCCCTCTGAAGATGATAATGTATGTCTTCCTATCAAGGATGATACTCAAGTTACTTGTTACGATTTACCTCAGACTACGCTTTTTCCTTGACTTATCGCTTACATACACATGGATATAAGTTCCAACTTGGATGTTCTTTTCTTTTCATCACTGACTATGATATCTTGACTCATCATCCACTTCCATCACATTCTATGTGATTCCACTCCACTTGCTCTATCAGCGATTCCTTCCATTCTATTCCTTCACATTCCATGCCTGCCCTAAACTTCTTTACATATATAAACCCATGTCATCACACATATGCTCCTCAGTCTAGTCTTACCATTTTCTTACCGCCTACCTTGTATCACTGCTGGAATACATTGGTGTTCCCACTTCACGATACAGGCCCAAGGGTAGCCTTAATATCTTCTTACTCTTTGTCATCTTGAACCACCCTTCAGTGGGAAGTCTCCATCATCAACCTCATCTAGAGATCCCCTCTGTCACCACCATTAACTCAGAAGTCCTTGTTGTCTGTTTTCAATCATAGGCAGACTCCTTGTCTACCATTAACTTGGAAGTACCTCAGCCACCATTAGCTCAGTAGCACCCTTTGTCACCAAACCTTGCTAGTAGGTAGGCTCCTTGTAGATGTCTTGCAATTGTCAAGCTCCATTGCTCCCTCACCCACGGTTAAGACCAAAGACCCAATGGTTCTATGCCAGCCCTTGTTAAGGTCAGCCATAACAAAAGACTAGACTACCTCCTTGTATTGGCTACTTTCACGTAAGCCACCATTCATCCATATTGCCCCTCGATGAATCCCCTTCATGGAAAATCCTTTCATATCCCATGTGCACCACTGCCTCCAGTAAAAGACTCCTCTGACACTTCTGACCAAGAAGCTACCACCCCTGTCGTGTCATCTAACACACCTTCGAGACCACCTCCAGTCACCCCTACTGTCCCCACCATCCCATACAATCCTCCACCCACTGTCCATCACTGCATCGCTTTACAAAGCACCCCCCTTGCCTCTGCTCCCATGTCCTCCTTGAAACCCATTGAACTTTGCCTTGCTAGGTCCAAAGCCTACAACAGGGAACCCTCTGAAGCCATCTCATGGCTTACCTCCACCCATTTATATATGGTCATCAACAAGGACATCTATGACATTGATCATAAGAAGATCAGCTTCCTCCTCTCTTACATGAGTGAAGGCCCTGCCAAGCAATGGGCCAAGTTCAAGTGCACCACTGCCCTTGAGACTGACTACTTCAGCACCCTCAAGGATTTTGTTACGACTACCTTGGGTAAAGATAGGCACAACCCTTTGAGGCAGGTCTACTAGGACAAGGGAGAACACGGTGTAGGAAACAGGAATTCCCTACAGTGATATCCGGTGTTTTCCCGCGGTCCGATAGCCCCTATCCTGCGTTCCTTCCAATCCCGAGAACATTCCGCTGCCATTCATCCCAATCCGAGTTAAGCTAGTTGAAGTCCGAAGGTCAGTTTTTAATCCGATAGTCCGGACCTGAGTTCCCGCACACCGGACCCGGTGTTCCCGCGCCTCGGAAACCGTTCCCGCTGTAAAGTAGCT
>JBBPTO010001916.1:0-12991 GCA_038094155.1 Pulveroboletus cf. aberrans
TATGGGATTAAGATCTGGAGACTGAGCTGGTCATACCATAACCTCGTATCCATGGTTAGCAAACCACTCCCTTGACCCTCCTGCTGGTATGCTTGGAATCATTATCTTGTTGAAAGATGATGTCATCTGAGGAAAACTCATAATATTGGAGAGTTTGTTGAAACTCATCCTTCAAAATCTGCACATAAGGTTTAGCATCCATCTGACCATCAATCCAGCAAGCCATTCCAACTTCCTCCCAAGTCATACAGCCCCATATCATCAATGATCCACCTTCAAACTTCACTGTCTTCTACACCAATCTATCACTCAGCCCCCTTCCCTGCCTTTTTTCATGCCCATCTCTTGCCATCTGACCATATAACCCACCTCCAGTGCTCAACAGTCCAATGTTGATGGCTTAAAGCAAAGTTCAACCTTGCTTGCTTGTGATGTTTAGAGAGAAGAGGACATTTCTTCTTCACCACAGCCTTCATTCTTGCTTTTTTGAGGTGATGATGAATGGTTTGGAAGGAGATGGGATGTATTTATGTTTGTTTGAGTCATGTTGAACTGCTTGCAGATCACGTGATTCAGTTCTTATGCAACATCTCACTGAAATGTGTAATTTTCATATATTCAGAAGTCAGCAACAAAACTGTCCTGTTGAGTACCTGTGATTAATTTGCTCATATCTCCTGATATATTAAGAATTACCTAATTAATTTATATATATTTGGAAAGCCCTTGATTAGAACTTTCTAGAGATACCTAGTTTTAAAAGTGTAAAATCAATACCTCTTGAGATATTGACTCAACAATCAAAATGTATCAAACATTGGGGCAGTTTTGTTGCTCAGTGTATCTTCTACAGGCATCTCCAACCCTGTACTTGCACCCTCTGGAGCCTCTGGGATCTCTGAGATCTTCACTAACTGCTCCAACATAGCACAGCATGGTCAGCCCATGAAATCCTACTTTGAATATTGCTCTGAATGAGGAGAAGGAGAAGAAGAAGAAGGAGGAGGAGGAGGAGGAGGAGGAGGAGGAGAAGAAATATCCAGACCTGTCCAAAGCACTCATTTGCAAGCCTCTGAAGTCTCTGATCATATCTCCAATGCATGTCATACAGTTATCTCTGAACCTATATTTAAATTCTCTGAGGACTCCACCATCTCTGCCAACTACTCTGACATAGCATGGCATGACCAGCTCACAGAGTCCCACTCTGGACATTACTCTGGAGGAGAAGAAGAAGGAATATCCAGACCTGTCCAGAACACTCCTCTGCAAGTCTCTGAGGCCTCCCATCCATCATCTCCAGCTGACTCCAACATCACTTCATAATTACCACTTCCATTTTTAAGGAACTCTGACTCCACACACAAAACCTCTGAGTGCTCTGCCCACTCCACTGATAGCTCCACAGCATATCAGCCCACAGAGTCACACTCTGGGCATTGCTCTGAAGAAGAAGAAGAAGAAACATCTGAACCTCTTCAGAGTACTTTGCAGGCCTCTAAGGCCATTTATTCATCATCTCTGAGTGACTTCAATGTTGCCCCACATTTATCTGAGACTTCTTGTCTCTCATATCCACACTCATATAACTTCACTCTTTGCTCCTCCAAGCCTTTGTGTGAAATACTTCAACTCTGCCATCAAGTGCTTCAAGTGCTTCAAACACCACTCTGACTTCACTGACTGCTCCAGCAAGCTGTTCCAGTGGTGCAAACACCATGAAAGTGAAGGCTACATATTAAGACCTGGTCATCCTTCACTCAGACTGTGGTTGGAGATTGGAGGTCAAAGGGGAAGGAATGCCAGAGATGGCTGAAGATCTGAAGGGTCATGTTCAGAGGGCTGAAGGCTTTGCACATGACTTGTGTGCCATGCCTTTGTGCTGTCATGACATTCATTGGTCAGAGATGCATTGGAGGAAATCTGGAGGAAGAACAGAGGACTGTCTAAGTAGATGTCCAGCCTAGGCTATTTACATACAAAGTCAGAGTATATATATATTGAAGGGACTGTGGATTAGTAATGGAGGGCTATGTTGATAAGTAAGATGGAGTTCAGATATATAGATGCTGGAGCTGTGCTATATAGCATTTGAGAGATCAGAGAAGCAAGACTAGACTAAATATGGAAAAAGGAAGAAACATAAGATTACATATAGACAGAGGTCTGGAGGAACAGAGTGACATATAAACAGAGATCATGCCAGAGGGAGAAGCAGAGTTGTGTCAGAGACATTGAAGTTGTCATGACACTATGACCCAAAGGACTGCCATGCATATAAGAGGTGGAAGCTGACTCTTCAACAGAGAAAGCACAAAGACATGCACACAACAACTTTGGATTGGAGCTCCACAATTCTGAAAAGGGCTAATGTACTTACTGAGGCCCTTTTCCATTTACACATTAGAACAACTCTAGAGAACAACTTCACAACTCTGTAGCAGGCAAATGTACTTACTGAAACCCCTCTCCTTCATCCACATACCAAATGTATTCCAACACACCATATTCATGCACTGTTTTGTCCAAGACCACATCCAAGATCAAATGCAGTGCAATGATCAACTCCAGTGCATGTTACAACTACCTGAGGTAGAGGATAGGTGTAGCCTCTAAAGAGAATCTAGGGTGCTAAGGATGAGGGAGAACAGGGCAAGCCATTCTATGAGGACCAGATACAAGGGTTCAAGGTAAAAAAGATATTCTGCTTGCTCTATTTCAATGATTGAACATCGAAGAGAACTTAGACTGCCCTACAATCTATTGTTGTAGAATGGCAAGAGGTTCATTGAACAGTGTGGCCTTGAAAGCACCACAAAGTCTCAGAGAGCTAAGGATTCCCAATGAGGGACTAAGAGTTAGAAATGAGGAGTGGAGCAAGACCCAGTGTATTTGAGGTACATGAAGGAAAGGTCTAGCTTGGGAAACACAAGTACAGAGAGATGAGATTTATATAGGCATGGGGAGTAGTCACTGACAGAGCAAATAGAATGTGATGGAAATTGGACTGTGAGTCATGGTATTGTAGTTAGTGATGAATGTCTGAGTTGGGACTTATATCCATGCATATGTAAGTAGTGAAATGAGGAAAAAGGGGCTGATTATAACATTAATCCCTTAGTATGTCTGAGACAGCATTGAAGAATTAAAAATCGAGATAATGCCCATCTTCAGGGGAGCCAGTCATGTTGGCCATTCCTTCTGCACTGTATTCTTCATCATCATCAGATGGAAGATGATGGAGGGAAGTAGATTATCTAGGTGCAGGAACTGGAATGGATTGTCTGAAGGTACCACACCTGGTGTAAGTAGAATGAGTGCTGGGGATGTGACCTGTGCCACAATGCCTAGATGGTGAGCCTCTTGAACTGTGTGATGACAGAGGCAAGTTCAATGAGGGAGAGATCAGCTGGCATTGGCAAAAAGGGCAGCACATCTGAGCACACCTGGGGGCAGTATGGTGGCAAATGAGATAGATGTAGTTTGAGCAGTTAATGTGCTGATGACCCAAACAGTGACAGTGATGGCAGGTCTCATGGTAACAGGGATGTGATGAAAGGAGGGGGGTATTCCCTTGATCTCCAGTCCAATGGGCTTTGATGCATTGAAGAGAGATTGACTGACCTAGACTGCTATAGGTCTCTGGATAGGAAACTAGCAGGTCAGTAACACAAAGAAAGAAAATGAATGAATGAATGATTCATCCCAGGGAAATTGTAGGTAGAGGATCAAGGGAATGCAACTGCAGGGCTTACAGGACTTCTTGGTAGATGATAGGATGATGATCTGGAAGAGCTCCTAATGCTTCAGACATGGCTGATGAGCACAGGACTTGATTCTTCACAGATCAGAAGAGAAAGATGGAGAGAATCACACACATGGCTGGATCAATGACAATGATGAAGAACTGAACTTCTGATAGATTTATTTTGTGCTCCATGTGAAACACAACTTTTATAGTCTGGGCACATCTGAGACTCTAAATACATATATGTAAAGAGTGTGACTGGATTGACAACTGGATTATCAGATCTACCTATCCAGTAACCAGATAGATGGAACTGGATTGACTGGATGTATGAATGAAGTGTCTGGTATAGTAAGATGAAGGTTCAACTTACTAATGGGTAAAATGAATGAGGAAAGATTGGACCAGAAATGGCACAGGATATGATGTATATCAGGACAGAAAACTACCATTTGCTATGAAATTCTATGGTGGCAAGCTCTGCAGGGTTTAATGGTTCTGAGGATGCAGAAGGGGTACAAGGATTCTGGGACTCAGCTAGGTTCTGGAGGTAATAATCAACATCAGCTAGGAATTCTCCCATCTCCATCTGGTGCATCATCATAAGCAGAAGTCCACACATCTCACCATGAATGTCTCTGAGACATTTGCTGATGTGGGCAGCACCATGGTTGGTGATGCGTGATGCATAGAGTGAGGAGGTCTTCAGCCATGAGGAACAAACACTGGGTCTGGAGATATCCATAATAGAGGGTGTATAGTGGAGAAACGATGTCTAGATGGGAAGAGATTGTGATGGAGAGACAGGAGTTGATCAACCTTTCAGCCATTGGGCTGAGGTAGTCATTACTGGGGAGGTTCTGGTGGAGGTTGTGGGCAAAGGAGAAGATTGCAACAGAGGTCACTGGGTAAGGAGGAACAGCAGCTACTGCTGGTGTGATGAGGGTAGGAATGGGGGTAATTACAGTATTTCTGAACTGGGAGCAGTGCCAGGTGGGTACATTGGTGCCAGAAATGACTTGGGCAGATTCTCCATCAGGGAAAGATGTGGTGGTCCAGCCAGGGGTGACTACAGTTGAGAAGGATTCTGAGATAGCAGGAATGATGGATGAGGAAGAGAAAATGGTATCTATGAGAGTGAAGGAAACAGTGATGGAAGAAGAGGACATGGCCTTGTTTATTTTTGGGGGTGGTTTTTATTTCTGAGTGATGGTGTTTCTGAGAGAGCATGAGAGGGGAAAGTGAGAGGGTGATGTTTTTTATAACTATCTAAAGTGGACTGGGAATGTTTTAAGTTCCATTCTGGAATTCAGAAGTCTTCTTCAGCCAAATATCCCTTTCAACAGATTAGGAAAGTGCATGAAGATGGTGCACTGTGGTGTTTCAAAATCTTTTCTATTTCATACTCTTTCTTACCCTCTACAAGTTACAGTGAATGTCTTGGAAAGTTCTTGCTGTGGATGTTATTTTCTCTATACTGGGATAGAAGGGAAGCATAAAATACAGGGTGGATTTTCCATGCCTGTAGAAGACAGAGCTGGTATGTGATCAGAGACAGTACCTTCATTATCATGAAGGGTTCTTCCCATTTGTGTGTGAATTTTGGGTTTGTGATGGAGCAATGGAGGTTTTTGACTTTGAGTTAAACTTTATCTCTCTTGAAGAATGGGGTGAATAATTGTTTGTTTTGTGACTCCATGACTTGATGTGCAAGTTTGTTGGCAGCAAGGGCTTCATCCCTTATCATAGAGAGGGATTTCAGGTGAAGGTCTATGGTGGGAAGACTAGAATCAAGGAGGACAGTAGGTAGGGCACAGAGTTCATAACCCATTATGAGGTAAAATGGCAACTTGGTGGTGATAGAGTGGGAATGGTAATTGTGTGCAAATTCAGTGTGAGTAATCTAGTTCAACCAGAAACCAGGGTTTGTGCGACTATAAAAGTTGTGTTTCACACCCAGCACTGGGGATTGTTCAATCAATTATCTATCACTCAGTTTGAGTCTGAGTCTTCAGTCCTCATCAATCCAGTCATATCTGGATCTTTTCTCTTTCTCTCTTGATCCTAGAACAATCAAGTCCTGTGCTTTTCAGCCATGTCTGAAGCATTAGGAGCTCTTCTAGATCAACTACCAAGGAGTTCTGTAAGCCCTGCAGTTGTATTCCCTTGATCCTCTACCTGCAATTCTCCTGGGATGAACCTATCATTCCTTCAATTTATTTCTTTGTGTTACTAACCTGCTAGTTTCCTATCCAGAGACCTATAGCAGTTTAGGTCAGTCAACCTCTCTTCATCTGGAGCCCACCATGAGAGGGATTCAGATAAGCTTCAAGGAAGCTCCAGGCCCATCTGACCCTCAATTTTTTTTCTTGACCTAGCAACTGATCAGTGACAGCTTCAATACATCTGACTTTCAAAACCATCAATCTGCAGTCGGTCTAACTGCTTGACTCTGGTCTGACCACACCAGATGTCATTCCTGTCATCCAGTACTTTCCCCTCCATGTTTCAGGCTCTTTGTGCCTTCATTTCACATACCTTTCTCTCATCTGTCATCAATTAACCTTTGATTGTCCCTTTCAACTATCATTTCTGCTTTGTTTTCTCGTCTACATCTATCTGCTCTCATTTGATCAGGTCTGGTATCCTTGATCCAGATCTGGATCCATTATGTTCAACCCTTTTTGTCACAGATTGCCCATGCATGGTACACCAGCTGCACCTTCATTCAACAGGCTACCTATTACACTTTTGCATACAGAAAGGTCTCAGTGACCAACAGAGGATCAAGTGTGTGCTATACTATGTGTCCTTCAACAAGGCAGAGCTTTGGGAAACTCTCCCTGAGGCAGATAGCACTGCACTGGATTGGTCCATGTTCATAGTGGTCTTCATTCTGCTTTATCCCAGCTGCAAATCTGGTAGTTATTATTTCAAAGATGACTTGCTGACCTTTGTAGATGCATCACAATCAAAACTGCTCTGAGGTCTCAATGACCTCAGATCATATCACTGTCAATTCTTAAAGATGTCATTGCTGCTAATCTCACTTAACAGGATATCTCAGGGAGACTGTGAATGCCTCTTTGAGAGAGGGCTACCACTTGAGGTCCATGACCAAGTCCATGAACAGTTGGCTATCATCCAATCTGACATCCACCTGGATGGTTTGTATTCAGTAGTGAACATATTGGCTGCTGCCACACTTATTTTTTCTTTTCGTGCACTTCCTCCTAAGCCTGTTGCAGCTCATTCTTTACTCATTTCTACCCCATTGTCACAGGCACTCAGGCCTGCATTCATCTCATCTGTCGATCCAGATCATGCAGGTCTGGACTGCATTTATACTACCTTGTCTATCTTGTCTGCTGCTCAGGATCTCATAGATCCTGAGTTCATTCCTATTACTTTGTTACCATCTTTTACATCATGTTTGCCTTCCACTGAATCCATCGACAATGATGCCATCTTGGCTGTCAATTCTTCAATTTTCACTGAAGCTTCTTTTTTTGAATTACTGTCTCCTTCATCTGACCCTATGATGGACCTTTCATTGGTCCTGTACATTGATCTGGTCACCATTTCCTTCTACAGTCACATGATGTTGATCACACCTCCACTTTCATCATATCCTAATGCCCCTTCATCACAGCCTTTCTCTCATCCATCACCAGTTCTGTTGGATCTGTTACTGCCTTGTTCTCATCTGCTGCTGGTTTGTTTTGATCTGCTACTGGCTTCTTTTGATTCACCCCCAGTTCTGCCCATTCACATCTCAGTTCTACTGTTGAACCAAGCGTCTGTGCTCTCATTCTGTCATCCAGTTGTTACCCATGACATTGTAAACAGCAAAAGGACTCTGGAGTGTAGTCCTATGCAAGAAATAGGAGTGCAAGTGTATATCTCAACCCAAGGGGATTGCAAAGAGAGGAAAATGAAATGAAAAGGACTGTAGGAAAGGCTCACTAATTGTCCACAGGACACTGGAAAACTTGAGTCTGGCTTCCCTCCATTTGGTAGGGCTAGGAAACCAACTTATCTTGCAGGACTTGAAGGAAACTTGAAGGGAAAGGTAGGGAAAAGGCTAGGGAACCGAACTTAAAGGCTTAGGATGGATGGTGGTTGCTTGCACACTGTCTAGGAACTAATTCCTAGGTACAAAAGTCTAATCCAGGCATATCTGAACAAAGTACAGTAAAGGAAACATAAAAAGGACAAAAATCCGACCACACCCGGAGTGTGGGAACGGTTTCTGAGGCATGGGAACACTGGGACCAGTGTGCAGGAACTCAGATCCGGACATCGGGTTCAAAACTACTGGCTTGACTTGGGTTGGGATGAATGGCAGTGGAATGGTCTCAGGTTTGGTAGGAGCACTGGATAGGGGCTATCGGACCGTGGGAAAACGCCGGATATCACTGTAGAGAACTCCTGTTTTCTACAATGTTCTGGACCCTCCTCATCTGTCTCATGTTGTTTCCTCTTTTTCTTTTCCCTCTCTCCTGTGGCATGATGCCCAGGAGGTCATCAATAAAACTCCCTTGCAGAAGGGAAAGGACTTAACAGTTCTTCCATTTACTAGTGATCCACTCAAGGATCTGGATCCCTTTCACCAGATAGGGATTCAATCATTTCTTTTTGTGTTTCTGATCATGAAAATGGTCATTCAGTAGGCATAGAGGAAGAAAGAAAATTCGATGAAGAGGATCTATCATTCAATAAACCAATCAACTTCATACTATTCTTGTCTATCTCCAATCCACTGCATTTTGTCAAGATCCTATTCCATCATACTGACCATCTGCTGCTCATCTGTCTTCATCAATAATACTGTCATACTTGTTTCTACCCCAGGTTTAGTTCAGTGATATCTGTTTCACCCTGATTTTCAATCTGGTGACCTCTCTCATATCAAAAAGAAAAACCACATCCTTATGATACTAAAAACATACAAAATATCAACAGACTACACAAAAACAACAAAAACACAAAAATAACTGCCCCTTACTATAGTGAATATCATCTTGTTTCATTCTAAAGTCCTCCTCAATTCTCACTCTAAGTAGCCAATTTCTTTCTTATGTGCATATCACTCAAAAGTGCTCATTTGCTGCTTCAATCTGGACTCAATCTGATATGGACACTTACCATCTGGTCCATCCATGTAGGCATAGAAGTGGAAGTTGATCAATGAAGACAAGTTGAGTGGACACTTGCAATCTGGTGTTGTTCAAGGACTGGATCAGATTGACACATGGACACTCAAACACTCAGATACTCATACATGACTGTTTACAAGAAGATGGGAAAGCTATACTACTTTAAATTTTACCTGGCTTCTCTGCTAGCCATTGGATTCGCTGCAGGTCTTTCAGCTGGCTGAAAATCTCAGCCCCCATCTCTCCCACCTCTGCCTCTATCTCCTTCAGCCATGTCTGCAAGCCCAGCAGGCATACCTCCAAGTATTTGGCCATATGGGCCACCATATCCCTCTGGCTGGCATGATCCAGTTTGAAGGGCCTGCTCAGTCTGGGTCCATCATCTTCATCTTTCACATCCTTGTTCTCATCTTTGTCCTCAAGATGAACCAGCTTCATCTTCCAGTGTTTGATCCATTCTACTGGATCATTAGCTCCTTACCACATTCATTCAATCCAGTATTCACCTGGCACCTTACCCTTTCTATCTGCAGGCACCACCATCTTCTCCTCCAGTTCTGCCTTTCTCTTTTCCTGACCTGATGACTTCTTGCATTTCACCTTGAGCTTCATGCAATGGATGCACATCTGCCCTTTTGGTCTGGTGCAGGCTGCACTGGGCCACATGCAATGGAAGCATGGCATTGAAGAGAGGTTGACTGACCTAGACTGCTATAGGTCTCCAGATAGGAAACTAGCAGGTCAGTAACACAAAGAAAGAAAGTGACGGAACAATTGATTCATTCCAGGGGAATTTCAGGTAGAGAATCAAGGGAATGCAACTGCAGGGCTTACAGGACTTCTTGATAGTCAATATAGAAGAGCTCCTAATGCTTCAGACATGGCCAATGAGCATAGGACTTGATTCTTCTAGGATTCAGAGAGAAAGAGAAGAGGAGAGATCCAGATATGACTGGATTGATGAGGACTAAAGACTCAGACTTGAACTGAGTGATATATGATTCATTGAATAATCTCCTGTGCTGTGTGCGAAACACAACTTTTATAGTCTGGGCACATCTGAGACTCTAAATAAATACAAAGAAGGAAAAAGAAGGGACCATCCATCGTGAATCCAGTAACCAGATCACAATACAGAGCATCCAGTACATAGCATCTGATACACTATAAGTATAGTAGATGTCATATTCCATGGAATCGATGCAACTCTGACCTCTGGACTTGCTCTGTCCATCCCTCTGGTGACTCCTCACCAACTCCATTCCTCTGTTCCTCTGGACTTACCTCAGATACCCTTACATATTTCCCTTGTTCTGTATTTAGTTTAGCTTCACTCTCTGACCCCTCCAACACTGTGTAGCACAGCTCCAGCTCATTCCTGACCTGGAGCACAGCTTCGGCATGTACTTATCTGACCTCTGATACTTTAGTCATCCGACCTCCATTTACTAATCTGCAGTCCCCTCCATATATATAAAGGCCTGTATCTGTACATAGATACCTTAGGCTGAATATTGACTTAGACAGTCCTCTGTTCATCTCCGAGTACCTCCAATGTGTCTCTGACCAACGAAGGCCATGACAGTGTGAAGACATGACACATAAGTCCTGCATCAAGCCTTCACTCCTCCAGATGTGACCCTCTGGATGTCCAACCACCTCCGGTGTTCATTTCCCTTCGACCTCTGATCTCTGACCAGAGTTTGAGCGGAGGGTGTTCCAGTCTTAACAGTATATTCAGCCTTCCATCCATACTGTCACTTCTCTGATCATAACCCTTCCTCACCCACATCGAGATTTCTTTCTCAAAGTCTTTCCTAGATGCCGAACCAGAACATCTTCATCCCTTGAGGTGCCTCTGTTACAACCCTGGTTCCTCTGGAGTTGTTCCATCAAAGATTGACTGTGGACCATCTGACCTCACCCTCAGGAGCTGCATTCTTCCTGACCCTTTCGAACCTCTGTGTAAATGCATCCACTCATTACTTATGACTGGTACCATCATCCTCAGTCCACTCTGCCTCCGTTTGAAGATACACCAAACTTCTTACAACTCCGACCCCATTCCTTGTCCTCTGAGCCCTCCGATGGTCACCACCCCATTTATGACTCCCATGCCTTGATGACATCTTTGCCCCCCCAACATCTCCCCAAACTCCTGACCTCCACACCTCCGACATCCACCTCCTCAACTCTGCTTTTCTATCTCAGGGATACCACCTCTGATGCCTCATACATACTCTCATTGGATTTCAGACATACACTTGATCAAGCACCATCAACTCGCCCATGAATGATCCATTGATCATAGGGTTTAAGCAGTGACACCTTCACCTAACAACTGTAGAATGAATGCCGACCCCTTCAACGTCACCCTGGTCTCAAGTTTTGAGCTCTGAGCTCATTCCAGCCTAACCAGCCATCCTCCAGATGACCACCCTCTCTGGTTCCCTCGAGATTGGTCAGACTTCATGTCTGATCTCTCTGGCTTGCATTTGCTTCACACGACACTCACACTCCACCCTTTTCCTGCCCTCCACCTCATTTTCGATCCACTCCACATGCTTCTGGCATTCTGATTGCACCACCCACTTCTGGATCATTCCTCACTCCACCTCAGACCTGCGGTCCACCATCTGCCTGTGTTTGCCCAGCACAGCACTCACACCTCTTGCCCCTCCTTCTCCTTGGCCTGTAGTTGCTGTGCATCAGAAGTCGAGTATCTCCTTCTGTTCATTTTCAGGGCTATTGCCTTGGACTCTGTTCCTCTTTGCACCTCCTCATCTCTGTTGTCCACTCCAACCTCCTTCTGATCTTCCTGACCCACATGTCCTGTTACTGCCAACATCCATCCACTCTGGATCCTAACCTGATTGGCTGAAGCACCTTGGAACATGGCTGATTTAGACTTGACAGCATCACCTACCTCCCCTTGACTGGAGTTGCTCTGTGTGCTCTGTGTGCCTCTGCCCCTCTCTGTTCCTCCACCTCTTCATCCCTTCTGACCTTGTTGATTGCCACCTGACAATCCTGACCTCCACCCACTCCGGATCCTAATCCAATTGGCAGGAGTACCTATGGAGCACAGTCTGCTCAGAAAGCATTGACCCCCATCCTCCATCCTTTCCTGTTCCCAGTATTGCTTGAGGCACTCTGTAGCTCTGTCTCCCTCCATTCCCCTCCATCTTTTCCTCCATCCCCTCCTCCTGGAGCTGCTTCTCGCTCTTCATGGTACTCCATCTCCCTATGACACCTCTGTAATCTGGAAATGCCCACTCATTCTCTTTTCCCTGTTGATGCTGGGACATCGACCCAAAGAGGGGGGTAGGAACTGCTCCTGCACTTCCCAACCTCACTTGCTCCTGACTCCACCCTCCACCCTCTGATTTCAAATCCCTCCATTCCCATCTCACCTCCAGCCTTTTCTGGCCAACTTCAACTTAACAGCATTGTTGCCCCATCAGTCCAGTCAAGTCACACACAATTTCAACAAAGACTATTTACAGGATTGAAAGAGGATCGACTACTCTGATTCATCCTCCTCTGCTTCTCTATCCTCTGATCTCCAAGCCTGCTCCACTGCCTCCTTTGATACCACTGCATCTTCCTCGGCCAACCTGGCCAACTTCCCCACAACCTCCTCCTTCTTCTTCTTCTGCCACTCGTCCTCTGGCACCTTTGACGCTCCGTAGAGCTCTTCTGCCTTGAGCTGCACCAGCACATCCAGCAGTGCCTCTTGTCAGTCGAATGCCCAATTCTGACAATGGAGCACGTCCCGAATCTCCTGAAGCACTTTGAGCAGGGCTTCGTCAGTTCCAGACCTTGACCCACTTCTCTCTGCCTTTAGTGCACCTCTTTCTCCTTCCTCATCTTCATCCACCCCCTCCATTCTGCAGCCTTTACCTTTCACAAGGCATCATTGTCATCCTCACACTCCACGAGATCCGTGTCCAACCAAGATTTGATGTTGTCAATTCCAGACATGGTAGTGGTATGAGATCAAGCCACATTTCAACTCCATTGAGGACTTTATACCCTCTTTCAAACTTTAAAGCTGACCAACTCCAGTTGTCCTAATGGCCTT
>JBBPTO010001917.1:0-12990 GCA_038094155.1 Pulveroboletus cf. aberrans
GGTTTTGATTCAGGCAAAGGGCGTGAGAGTTCTTCCCTTTCAACTAGCTTATGCACCTATCATTGAAATATTAACTTTCGAAACAAAACACAGGTATGGGCCAGAGACTCCCCTGAAGCATTACACAACAACCAAGTTACATTCATCCCCCTCAACTTTCTCAAAGAATGTCCCGTCCAGGGCCAAGACGTGTACTATGTGCGTTCCTATGTTCCGCATCGGCTGAACTATGGGGTTCACATTCGTTGAGCTCGCCAACGTTATTCACAACTGGCCCGACGCAGAGGCTGCGATCATCATGACTAATATCAGAAAGGTTATGGCCCCTCACAGTCGGTTACTGCTACGTATGTATCCTTTTCCTCTTATTCCCGATGATCCCGCTTGACTCTTGTGCTGAATATAGATGGATACGTTTTGACTCACACTAATGGTGATCCCAATGCGAAATTCGGGCTGGACACCGCACCAGAACCAATGTTGCCTAATTATGGGAACGGAAACTACCGGGCGCATCGACAGCACATATCCATGTGGTTATCTTTCAATGGAAAGGAAAGGACAATGGACGAATTCACAGCATTGGGGTGAGTTGCTGGCTTCTTTCTACTTGGTCTGGCACTATTCATAATGTACTTGCTGCAGATCTGCAGTTGGCTTGCAGTTGGAGAAGGCATACGACCTTGGCGACACTGTGGTGCTGGATTTCAGGGTGGCTGCATAATGAAGCTTGAAAAGATGATCACTTTTGGCACAAGATAATTCGGCTTTGGAGGAATCGGGAATGGGGATCATGATGCACCGAGGTGGGATTGCAACTTATGATTTGTGTTATAGTTTATGAGTCCCGTGGAGTGTACGCTTGTATACATGTGCTTGGAAGTCGGAAATAGAACCATTGTCATGGTAGGAGCGATCATTCTTCTGTGATCCCAGGCCAGGCATGATGGCGGTTCAAGTGACTAGCATGGCAGGGAGTAAAAGTGAAGCGACAACACAACAAGTGAATAGAAGGAAACAAAACCTCCCCACTGTTATGAAGAAAGTATGTACACATGTGAGCTCGAGAGACGTATCTATGGCTAACAAAGAATTTTATTCACTGGAGAGTGTTTTATGTGCTGGCGAGTTTTGCTATCATTGGCTCGTTTCATCATATAAAGGATATCATTCTGTCACCTGGCTCTTAGTCCCGCTGCTAAACCCTCCGCGAAATCAGGTGTCAAAAAATCCACGATCCGTTTCAGTATCGAGTCAACCATCGACCCATTGGTCGACGGGATCTTGATCCTGAGAATGCGTTCTTAAAATGTCTACCTCCCCCTTAGAACCAAGATGACTTGGAGGATGGTGATGTTCAATCATTGCCCTCGGATCTCAGGGGTACCCAGCACGTTGAATAAGAGGCCGACAGCACAAAGGCTCATCTTGACAACTATACCCACATAGAAGCTACACATATAGCCAGGTGTTTCATCGCGTCCATGCGTGGCGTCTGGGGGGAATGAGAAGATCTACTGCGGAAGACTGATACGTCCTGACTTAGAAGCAGTCAGATTTCGAGGGAGAAAGGTCTGTACTCACCATCACAGTGAAGCTGCATGGGTCCCAGGGGATGTCACGGCTGAGAATCCAAGCACAGCCCCTAGCGACGCCAGTCACGGCCAATAACAAAGGCAGATCTCGCCCAGCGCATCAAGTCTCTCCGTGTACTGATTTGCCTCAAGCCTGTTAGATTGCGGCGTTTCACTTCAAACATATAAGTGATTGGGTAGGAACGCGGCTGGTGGTGCGAGACACTGTGGCCTGAGGCCGGCGTGTAGAATACATCCCCCCGTGATGAGTTCAACGTGAGATGAATGGTGCTTGCCCGGCGGCCACGGCGTCAATGCGAGCCCACTGACAGGTACTTATAAGGTATGTTGTAGTACGGTGGCATTGATTCCCAGTCACCCATGCGAACAGAAACCATATCTATGCTGGTACCTACGATCGGGGCGACACTGGTTGCCAGAAGACCCAATGCGTGGTGTTGCGACTCCTTCGTCAAATGGGCCATTGAGTATGTTGGACAATCAGGGTGGAGTGAATTCTACCCACATCTTACGTAACAAACGGGATAGTGCGCAGCGGCTGCGGACAAGCCACAAGCATTACGAGATTCTTGCCATCCGAACAGCTCCAATTGGGTGCGGTCCGTGCACACGATGGCGCTTAAGGTTCGCTTGCCTCTACTATTGTCGACGATTCTACGGCGGAAACCTTCTCGTCTTTTGCACATGATGACACCGGAATTCCTTGTTTGAAATCCTCAACAGGTGCAAGATCCCTTGACCCTCTTTCATTGCATCTCCACACCCGAGCTGGCGTAACAGCTGGTGTCACAAAAATCAATCCGGATCAGACGCGGCTCAGCCTTTCCTCAAAATAAAGCTGAGGATCTGGCAACCATCTACTAACGTCTCATCACCTCCCTACTTCCAATGGCCTTTTACAGGTGCACTAGACGGGGGATCAGAATTTTGGTTATCCTGTTCTTGTGTTCCATTGGAGTGTCTGTCTTCGTACGCTGGCGCAACATCCAAAGAACAGTGTCTGGGCTACGACTTCCTCCTCTGTACCAGAAAGTAAGAGAGAAAGAAAACACTTTACCGCATTACCAAGAGTACGAGCACAAGAAAGTGAAATATTTTTTTCCTGCCAACCATGCTCGCAGTGAGAAAGGACATTTCAGCACATCACCACCATTCCCATTTATCTTTGTTCTATCTAGACTCGGGTTGGGGTAATGTTATGCAAGATTTCGTCATGATGGGCACGCTTGCCCATGCTACTAACCGTTCGTGAGTGTTTCACGTCGTTTGACCGTTCATTCCGCGAACACTTTGCTAATGTTCAATTCCCATCGCGTCCACTAAGTTATGTGTTCGATGACTACGTTTCGAACGATGACGGCTCATTGTTCTCTGGATACATTAGCAAGTTAATCCCTTCACACATTCCTCTCTCTGTCCTGCTGGGTGGTATGTACCGTCTCCAGCTCTGCTTCGCAATTTCAATCTATTAATAGGTCCAATGGTTGGCGGCCCATGGCCTACTGGGGATAATACGCCTCTCTCTGTCTCTGAGGAATTTTTCTATAAAGTCTGTCCAAATCCGACAGTTCTGCAAGTCTCAGATATCAACACCAATGAAATGCGGTTCAGTGACGACGTTCCTTCTGGCCGTATTTTCGAAAGATGGGTAGAAAAGATCAATTCGATCGAGGACCCGTGCCTCATGCTACACCCGAGCAGCAATGCAATTTTCGATTATTGGTACGCATCTACAACGATTCAGTACTTCGTATCCTTCTGATGCCGGAATGGCGTCTGGGCCGAAACAGGGTATATGGTAGCAAAAGGCTCTTGAGCATTTGGCCCTACCTGAAGAATTCCCCTGTGGTTACCCACTGGGGATGGTCGCCTCTCATCCACAGCGCCTATATGAGAAACCGCCATCTTTTAGAACCCACAGCGACATCCGTCCTGGGACGGCTCCTCACTGTTGAAGAGCAAGACACACCTAGCTATATCCCAGAACTCCTTGCGATTCATGTCCGACGAGGGGATTTCAAAAATCACTGTGCGCATCTCGCCAGGTGGTCTGCGGACTGGAACGCGTTCAACTCGTTCTCGGAGTTTAAAGACAAGTTTGATCGACCGACCGATGGCGGTAGGGGCACGACGTCGGAGGAGAACATGCAGCTTTACCTCCGTCGATGCTACCCTACTATCGAAGAGATTGTTAGGAAGGTCAGACAAGTTCGTCTGGAAGCCGCAGACCCTCTTCGATACCTGTACATCTTGACGAACGGAGCGGAACCTTGGGTCCAAAGGCTGAAATCAGCACTTGCAGAAGACATGAGTTGGGACCATGTTGGCAGCAGCCGAGACCTGGATCTTACCTGGGAGCAGAAGTTCGTTTCACAGGGTTTGGACATGGCCGTCGCACAGCGAGCTCAAGTATTTATCGGGAATGGGGTAAGGGCTCTGTTTGTTGATGATAAATCTGTGCTGATTCAAGGACGATAAGTGGTCGAGTATGACTTCCAACGTGGTCATGCTACGCATGGCCCAAGGATTAGCAGCAGAAACGAACAGGTTCTGGTAATATCTTACAATACTTATGTAGCTCGATGGTACGGACAACACTTGTCTAATTTTACCGTATCACTGAAGGGTTTTACTAGCGTAATCTCACGGTACATATTGTTTTGGTCATTGCCCATTGGTGGTTGTTTTCATTGCTTTCCTTTGGGTATCCCATCATCATTACTCGACCTGTCCTTACGATTTATTTAAATAATAGATATGGAATTGTTCACTCATTGGATTCCTGCATATATAGTGACATACATCTGGTAGCACTTATGCTCGCTGATGCCCACTACTTGGGTTCGGCGATGTAATCCGCGGGTCTGCAACATTCATATCCTTGTCGTTGGGGACGTCGAGGCGGGTGCACACAGGGAACGATCCTGCCACCGCGTGGCCAGAATTGGATGCCACCTCCGAGCCGTTGGGTCGTTCAGTCGAAAATCGACCTTACACGACCGCGCAGAAACGGACCCTCGGGTTGCTGTGGATAACACATAGTGGTACTACACACATACGCCTTTCGAATCCATTACTGTCAGACGTCGCATAGATTTGCGTGCACATCCTACACGCACACGACTATCAATATTCACGCTGACGCTGCGGTCCTCACAGTACAGATTTTCTATTTCGTAATTTAGCTGAGGACTTGACTCACAACGGTGGGGTGACAGTCGAGGGCAAGACCGACCAATTTTCACACTCCGAAGGGTGCTCCGTCAATCGCGTTGGCAAAGGGTTTGGGTGGTCATTTCCACAACAGGTAGTTAACCCCTTGCTAACCTGCCTGACTGAGAGGGTACCACCATGATCATCATGTTATACGATGAGGACCCTCGCGGTCAACTCCCACAAAACGCACACTGCCAGTGTGTACACGATCCTTCCGATCTAAACACTCGACGTTCCAACCACCCCCTCTCTTCAGGCTCCTTTGTCGGTGACAACCATGCCTTCAGCACCTTCTAACTGTGATAATGGTGGCGGAGCGGATACATACATGGGCATCCGCATAGCCTCTGTCTTCGTAATCCTCGTAACTTCGGGTTGCGGGGCATTCTTCCCAATTCTTTCGAAAAGGTCCAAGTGGCTCAAAGTGCCAATTAGCGTGTTCGAGTCAGTACTCGTTTTCCGATACCTGTTCTCAAAGCCTGTCGATGTTCAATCTGACTGTAGGTTTGCTAAATATTTTGGCTCCGGAGTGATCGTGAGTTCCTTTACGCCTTCTAGTCTCAGCTTAAATTTGCTTAGGTTGCAACTGCCTTCATCCACTTATTATCTCCTGCTATAAATGAACTCGGATCGCCATGCTTGGCGCCTGCATGGCAAGACTACGTGGGTCACGAATATTTATTCTCGTCTGTGCACCGTCGATGGATGTATAAATCAGCCTTATCCTTTGGCATTGGCGATGCTCAGCCTTTATGGAATCTTTATCGTAGAAATTATCTCTTTCCGCGTGGGGACTGCAAAACTCGCTGCGTCTGGAATCAAGCATAGTACGCGAGCACAACCACCCTCAATGGGCTGTCTCTGACTGTCACAGATACCCGCGGACATGGAGTTGGTTCACATGCCGCTCACGGTCCTGAAAAATACGACCTGGATTCCGCAACCGATCATGAGGTATCCCAGGCAGCGAATTTAGATGACTCAGCAATGGCACAGGTCATCGGAGTCTTCATCTTGGAATTTGGCGTCCTGTTGCATAGGTCTGTTCACTGTCTGTTGTGGAAATACGAATGGCTAATGGTTGCTGAAAAGTTTACTCATCGGACTGACGCTTGCTGTGGACCCCAATTTCAAAGTACTCTTCGTCGTAATCGTCTTCCATCGTGAGTCCCTAGCAGATGTCGGAAAGAAGCAGATTAACCGACGGTGCTTCTAAGAAACTTTCGAGGGCCTGGGTATTGGATCTCGCTTGGCATTCATGCGTTTGCCGCCGAAGTATAGATTCGCCCCTTACATTGCAGCCCTTTTGTACGCTATCACAACACCAGTGGGAATAGCAGCAGGCCTTGGAATCCGCAACACCTACAACCCAGGTAGCTCGAGGGCGTCCATCGTCAGCGGTGTAATGGATTCCTTGAGTGCGGGTATCTTGCTTTACACCGGCATAGTGGAGGTATACATGTCCGCTCTCTTTTTCCAGACCTTCTGACTCACTGTCGCAGTTGATGGCACGCGATTTCTTATTCGATAAAGAAATGAATAACGCGTCACTCGGGAAGCTTATCTACGCATTGTGCTGTATGTTGTTTGGTACGGGAATTATGGCACTGCTCGGACGTTGGGCATAAGCTTAACACGGTTACCGTATCTCTGTGGTCTGTTGTATATCGTACTAGGAGCAATGACGCACTGCAGCGTACTTGTGTTGTCGGGATAACGGCTCACTTGATGGTCGAGTTATATGTCACTTACCATATTCGAACAACGGTGGATGCTGGCCGAGGATTGCCATGTCGATTTGCATCTCCCCGAACCTCGTTTTGAGCCCACCGAGGCGACTGGCATGCAGGACTTGGTTTTCATCACTTATACTCAGACCGTTCTCCCAGCGTCAAAACAGTCCGAGTGCAGATAGGCCTACCTGCGTGGTTCGCAGACTCGGAGAGCTCTGTGTTGGTCACGAGGTGGCCCAGTTTACGTAATGATGGGATGGTAGAATTTCAAACGGGTTGCACTTCTCGGACCCACTTGGACGTGCACCAACAGCAAACCACGTAACCTAACGTAGCACCGCCGGGAGCTTTGCTCCTTATGGCACATTGCCATTCACCCAGACATGCAAGCTCGTGATACCGCATCAGCCATGCTTACGTGACGAGTACTTGGTGGATAAATCGTATCCCACCGGTTCTCAAAATAGTGACAATGTCGGCATGGATGGCTTCCAATGGTGCGTTTTTCTTCCCATCTCCCATCAACCGGTGTTTCCCTGGAAAAGTGGTTCTCTGGCCACGAGGGCCTCAACATCCAGGTTTCGAGCTCAGCAGGTCCAAGGACTTCCACAATTCCACCAACCTTCCATATAAGTTTTCGTTCTGCCGTCACTCCGGCTACCAAATATTTTTCCCTTTGCCTTGTTGAGTCTTTCCCAATCGAGCAAAGACTCAGTATTCCCTCAAAAGGAAGCATCCGCAGCCGAAGAAAGGGTCTCCTTAAAACCCCTCCCTCCTTCAATGTCGTCTTACAGGTTGACCAGGCGGGCCAGAATACTAGGGATCCTGATATTGGCTTCTATTTGCTTCCTGGTCTATGTACGCTGGCACGACCTTAATGTTCAACAATCATCTACCCAACCACAACATCCACAACATCCACAACATACCGGAGTTCTTCCTTCGTATGAGACAGAAAGGACGAAGGAAAACTCCTTGTCGCACTACGGAGAGTACGAGCAGAAGAATGTGAAATACTTCTTCTCAGCGAACCACGGTCGCAGTGAGAAGTCCAAAGACACTTCAACGTGTGATCATCTTGCCCACTTCACGTTTTCTAGATTCGGGTTGGGGAAATGTCATGCAAGACTTTGTACTGATGGGTTTGCTCGCTCACGACACTAACCGATCGTGAGTTTTTTGTTCCATTCGGCTTGAACTCCACCACTGTTTGCCGCGAATTTTAATGCTATCACATCATTCCGTGAAGTTTTGTGTTCAATGACTACGTTTCGAACGACAACGGCTCACTCTACACTGAGTATAATGGCAAGAAGGTCCCTTCACGCATACCCCTTTCGGCTCTCCTGAGCGGTATGTATTAATCTTAAATTTGCTCCCGAACTCATTTCGATTGACAGGTCCGATGGTGGGCGGGCCGTGGCCACCCAGCGACGATGCACCTCTCTCAGTTTCCAAAGAGTTCTTCCAAAAAGTGTGCCCGAATGCGACGGTCCTGCAAGTCTCTGATGTCAACACCGATGAAATGCGGTTCAGTGACGATGTGCCATCTGCCCTTGTTTTCGAAAAATGGATAGAGAAGATTAATTCGATCGAGGACCCATGCCTCATGCTAGACCCGAGCAATGATGCGATTTTCGATTTTTGGTACGCATCAGCGATACTCCGACGTGTCATCGTCTTCTGATGCCGACATGGCATCTGTTTCGGAACAGGGTATATGGTAACAAGAGGTTGTTGAGCATTTGGCCCTACCTAGGAAGATCACCTGTGATTACTCACTGGGGTTGGTCGCTGCTCGTCGAAGACGCTTACAGAAGAAACCGACGTCTTTTTGAGCCGAAAAAGACGCTACTGGAATGGGTCTTGACTTTTGGGCAGAAATCCACTCCTATTTACATCCCCGGCCTTCTGGCAGTTCACGTTCGTCGAGGAGACTTCGAGAATCACTGTGTACACCTCGCGGAGTGGTCTTCGGACTGGAACGCATTCAACTCATTTCCCGAACTGCCTGACAAGTTCGATCGACCAACTGACGGCGGTTCGAGCGAGACAAACATGCAACTCTACATGCGGAGGTGCTACCCGACAATCGAACAGATCGTCGAAAGAGTCAGACAAGTTCGTCACGAAGCCACGGGTCCACTTCGACATTTATATATCATGACGAACGGAGCGATATCTTGGGTCGAAGAACTGAAAAGCGCACTCGCACTTGACATGGAATGGGAGCATATCGGGAGCAGTCAAGACCTGGATCTCACCTGGGAACAAGAATTCCTTTCACAAGGTCTCGACATGTCTGTTGCTCAGCGGGCTCAAGTGTTTATTGGGAATGGGGTACGTACATTGATCTTCAAACATCGTGCCTTGTTGAATTCAGAGCAACCAGTGGTCAAGTTTGACGTCCAACGTGGTGATGCTACGTATGGCACAAGGATTAGATGTGGACACAATCAGGTTCTGGTGACAACGGCATAAATAAGATGATGATGCATACCTGATACCTTAGGATCTACAACTCTACGAGCCCACTAGTGTGTGAGATTATGGGTTAGTTATATTCTCATTCTGGCAGGGAGGTGACTGCTTGAGTTTATCGTGTACCAATAGTTGTGCTGTTTGACTGTATGCTTTCGCCCTATGATAGGTCGTCAAGTAAACTGATACGCAGAGGGAAGAGGATGTTGTGGTATGGGTTCTAATCTGGCCCCCGACTGCATGACGACGCTGATGTGAGAACCAAACGACAGCAATAAACCGAGGCCAAAGAAGACAGCACAGGACTAACTGCACAAGACCCAACGGCTGGTAATGGTACCGAACGGGACGAAATGCGACAGGCGGACGGCAACGACTCAGACTGATCATCTTGAGAGGGGATGACGACTCTCCACACACCCGAAAATGGAATGGAGTACTGCGGTTCATCTCGACGAATGAAAGAGGTTACGTCGTTGATACGCACTGAGATTAATTTCACATGGTAACTGCGGCTGCGCTGTTTCAAGGTTAAGTATTTGCCGACACCCTTCTGCTAGTCTGCGAGCTTCAAGCCGTACTAGAATGCTGGGCGTCAATGAGGATGACATTGGGAGTCTGGGACCAGCGTCCACTGTTAACTTGTGGACCACCCGTGGGATGAGCTGGGCTAAAAGCGTCGCTGGGACAGCATGTCGCCGTTCCTGGATCTGATTAGGTCTACATATCACTGTTTCGACAGCCATCCGCAGTCCAAATAAGTAGTATGTCTTTGCTAATATAGGTCCCATTTTCCCTCGTTCCCAGCGGGGAGCAAGCTGTCGTTGAATGAGCGTTCACGTCCTCTCCCTCCCCCTCCGACTCCGTGAATGTCAAATTTTTGCATTCCTTGCGCTCGGCTGTACTCGCGGGCAGCAATCCTTCTTACCACAGCGATCTTGCTTCTAGTCGCCTTTCCGTTCAATCGCAGTCTGCTCAGTTCATTACTTGTCTATGGTCGCTATCCTCCATTATACCCATATCAACACAAACTACAACTGGAACTGCCGCACTACCAAGACTATGCGCGTTCAGACGTCAAATACCTTTGGTCACCGAATCACCCAGCTAGTGTGTTCCATAACATGTTCTGCCGCGAACCTCTCTCATCACCTTAGCAGGAGTAGGATGGGGAAATATAATGCAAGACTATATCCTAAGTTACGTGCTCGCTTACGCGACCAATCGCTCGTTGGTATATTCGCAATAACAAGGGAAGCCATCGCTGACGTCAACTCCAGCTTCGTCTTTGACGACTATACATGGGCCATTGACGGAACCCCATACTCACACTTTAACGGGAAGCTTATCCCCTCACGTATCCCTCTGAATGCACTCATCGAAGGTAAATGTCACCACTTTCAGAGGTATCGCGAGTTTTGAGCACGATCGAATACCAAAGGTCCGCTGGCCGGTGGGGTGCTACCCGCAGGAGACAACACTCCCCGAGCTGTATACAAGAATTTCTTCCACAAAGTCTGCCCAAATCCGACGATCTTGCGATTATCCGACGTTAGTGGTTGGAGTGATTCAGACACAGTCGAATTCGTCATCGACAAGTGGAAAGAGAAGATCATTTCAATCGACGACCCATGTTTGCAATTTGAAGAGACATCCATTGATAAACAAATATTCGATGTGGTGTGCGTTCGTTTACAGCCACATATCTTGTCAGAAATATGACCCAATCTTCTAGTGTATACGCCAAGAAAGACCGCCTTCTGAGCATTTGGCCGTACATGTCCAGTTTGCCTGTGCTGTCCCACTGGGAATGGTCACCCTTGATCCACGATGCCTTCAAAGCAAATCGTGGGGTCGTATTCCCCCCTGCCTTGTCAAGGCCGGAAAGCTGGGATTCTAAAATAAACGGGACCATGTCAGGCCTACTTGCAATCCATGTACGAAGAGGCGACTTCCCAAGTCACTGTCGATTTCTTGCCAATCGGAACGCGGACTGGGAAGCATTCAATTCCTTTCCCGAACTGCCTGACAAGTACGATCAGGTCAAATCTGATCCTCGACTTTCAGCAGAAAATCGCAACGCTTACTTGGACCATTGTTTTCCCAATATCGAACAAATCGTCGAGAAAGTTAGATCGGTACGGGAGGAGTCACAGGAGCCTCTTGAATACCTTTATATCATGACGAATGGTGGAGATTCGTGGGTCGCGGATCTGAAGCTGGCTCTGCGCGGTCTTGGGGGGTGGCAACATATCGGAAGCAGTCTGGATCTGAGCTTGACGTGGGAGCAGAAACACGTTTCCCAAGCGCTCGACATGTTAGTGGGGCAGAGAGCACAAGTTTTCATAGGAAACGGGGTGAGTCGACCTTTGTGGCGCTACATCAGAGACTTGACTAGGGAGCGGTGACAGTGGTCTAGTCTATCGTCCAACATCGTCATGCTTCGTATGGTGGATGGTCTAGCCCCCGACAGCAATCGATTTTGGTGACGAGCAGGCTGGAGGGAAGTAATGTCCTAATAAGCTTGCGGCGGGTTGGATTATATTTGTTGCTTGTATCCTATTTAATCATGTGTCCCGCCATGGACACCGTCGGGTGTATCAGAAACCGATGTTCACTTGCTCGCAAGCGATGGGAGTGTGGAGGCGGCGGTGAGCGAACTAGCCGACTGAATTGATTTGCTTCGTTTGGTAACGGCACTGCTTGAAAGAAATCGCCCCTCAAACAACCCATCAACTTGTAGTATTCAACTTTCCGACTTTTGCTGGCCTGTTAGATTGCAATCCGTTGGAACTGGATCACAGTCGAATAGCGGTTCAGCGCCCACGATCGTTGCGTACTCACCCGCTGAGGTGGAGCACACGGATTGGGGCTGCAACTACCTGTAGTCTGGGACACAATGTCAACGATATCAACTCACCTGCGGAACTTCAAGGAGCCCACTAAGGAACAACTACTCCATCTCTTCTTCTCGATACCTGAGGTATCAATTCCGTCGACCCCCAAAGATGACGACAAGCAGAGCGCCCCAATGGTGGAAAGGATGGAGATCAATTCGGTACTCAGTCTCGGCGAACACGGCGCTGAGGATTCCTACGTGAGTTAGCCCACAGCATGTTTTCTCCAGAGAGAATGAAGGAACGTTGGACTCCTAGGCAGGCAAACTGCATCTGATTCCGCCGTATCTCGCATTCTCCTCGCTAGACCGCAAATCGGTCCGGTTCACGCTACCCCTGTCAACCATACGACGCGTGGAACGACTCAACGCTCGTGCTGGGATCTATGCACTCAGCTTGTCGACTTGGCATGGCATGAAGATCGTGAGTCGTCGTCGATGTTTGGGCGATATGCTAAGCTCTCGTTGTAGATCGTCCAGCTCACGTCCCTGCGACCAACGGCGGACGCATTCTGTGCCCTCCTGCGCGAAGCGTTGAAGGCGGAACTTCAACGCGGTCAGATGAAAGCCGTGAAAGGATTCGTAAAGACGTGTTATTCGGAAGTACTCGTATCGACGACATCGTCGATCGCCGATAACGAGCGTGAAGACGGCAGCCTGGAGACCAAGGAAGGATCTCCGCCTCCACAAGCCGAATTTCATGGCGGTCTTGGCCTCAGATTCAGGTTCCCGGGTGACCCGAAGAAGTGAGCATCATCTTTTCCATGTCATTCGCACTTTTGAGCGCCTCCAGATTGCGGGAAGCCTCCAAAATCAAACTTTGGACCACTTACTTACAGAGTGAGTACCTTGTTCTGGGCTCTGTTTGATGGTAACGTCTGGAACAGCGCACGGCCGGAATCTAACTCTGCTGAGATACCCTCAGTGTACACGTCTGGTGCAGGTTGGCCTGCCCAATCGGCTTCGAGGCGAGGTCTGGGAAACCCTCTCCGGCTCGCTCTACCTCCGGTTTACGAACCCTGGTGTATACGATCAACTCGTAGAAGATATAAAGGGCAAACAGAGCACG
>JBBPTO010001918.1:0-12984 GCA_038094155.1 Pulveroboletus cf. aberrans
ATACTTAGAATGATATTTATTGTTTTTGTTAAAGAAAACCCAAAGTGTGTCGGATAAAATCACATATAATTGGTAAGTTTTAGAATTCAAAAAGATGTTATAATTCACAGTGAATATATATTGCTACTGTAAAGACTAATCACTTTAAGCTGACACCCGGGGGGTGTGGGGGGCGGAGCCCCCCACTACCAGCGCCAGCTGGTACAGGTTACCTCAGTAAGAGAGGATTAACAGAGTTCTACAAAAGCACTCTTTAATTACCTTGTCACACTCCATGAAACCTCCAACCTTGCCTCTGCCTTTTAGTTGTTCTAACAACTCCTTTCCTCTGAATGGGATGGAAAGTCCAACATCTCTGATCACATTGCATCCCTTCAGACTCGAGTCCCACCTCAGTGTGATGAAAGTGAGTGTAGACAACAAAATGCTTACCTTCATTTTGCTGAACTTGCTCCCACTGGCACACACTCTGGAGTGGGACACCTTCACCTCCTTTGTCATCAACTCCATGGAGGAAAATAAACTGACTTTCAACACCATTGAAACCCAGATCCTCTTTGAGGAGGCTTGACTCCTACTCTGACTCTGCTCTGCTGACTCTGCTCACATTGCCAAAATGGGGCAGAAGAGGAAGTCAAAAGGAAAGTGGTGTGAGTTCCACAAAATGAATAGCCACAATACAATGGAGTGTAGACAACAGGAATGCCAGCTGGAGGACCTAAAAGAGAAATATAAGGAAATGGCAAACAAAGCAGGGGAGACACTGTAGCCCAGAGATCCAGAATGGACAAATTTAGGTAGTGAACATGTAGACCATGCCTTATACAAATGTATTCAAGCCTATGCCATGTCTGAAAAGAAAATGACAGCAACTCTGATCATCATAGATTCTGGAGCCATGTCACACATGGTCCCATTTTGAAAGTGGTTCCATATCTATTCCACACTTGCCCCTCCATGAAAAATCAAGTTTGGGAATAATTCAACACTATCAGAATTGGAACAGTAATTCTCTGGAGCCATGTAAAAGGCCATCACTACAAAATGGCACTTAGTGATGTCTTACACATTCCAGAGTTTACAATTTCACTCATCTCCATACTGAAGTTGGCAAAAGTTGGGATAACTACAGTCTTTTCAGCAAACTCCACCTCCTGCTCCATACAAAAGAAATCTGACACAACCCTCATCAGATCCTATGCTGATGGCTTGTATCATGTGGATGCAACTTCAAAGTTCACTCCAGAACTAAGTCTAGTTACTGTCAGCATAAACCTCCTCCACCATCACCTAGGTCACATTGTGATCCCCTGCATACAAAGCATGGTCCAATGGGGGCAACTCCAAGTATAGACAAAACCTCCAGAACACCAGAGTTTTGTAAACCATGCACCATCAGAAAGATGAAGAAATTACCTTTCAAACCTCTAGAAATCATCCACTCTGATGTTGGAGAACCAATCTCCCCACCTTCCTGGGAAGGCCATTGATACTGGCTCCTCATACTTGATGACTTCTCCCAGTTCCCTTGAATATACTTCCTAAAATGGAAGAGTGATGTCCAAAGTACCTACAAACGATGGAAGTCCAATGTAAAGGTCTTCTTCCACATGGAGATAGGCTCAGATCATCCCTCTGAACCACATGTTTGTTTTTTCAGGAGCAACATGGGCACGAAATACACAAATGCAAAATTTAAGGATGCACTCCAAAACAATGGAACACTCCTTGAAACCTCCACTCCATACATGCTGGAACAAAATAGCCTAGCTGAGCAAATGAACCAAATGCTCTCCCTCCTTGCAAACTCCATGCTGGAAGACTCCAAACTTCCAAAATCCTTTTGGACTGATGCTATGTCCACTGTTGCATACATCACCACTTGGAGCCCAACCTCTGCACTCAGAGGCAACATCCCTTTTCACATACTATTCAACTGGAGCGCCGACCCCTCTGTGTTCCAATCTTTTGGATGTCTCACCTATGCCCTCATTCCGAAAGAGCAAAGGGAAGGAAAGTTCAGGCTGCACAGATGAAAATGTGTCCTCCTCAGATATACCCATGGAAAACAGGCCTACAAACTGTTGGACCTGGAATGGAGAACCATCATCTCCAGTTGATGCATTACATTCAATGAGTTCAGAACCATCTCAGACTCAGAGACTGAACCTTGAAAATGCATGTCCAAAGGTCAGTGGGAGAACCTCACCTCTGCAACTCCTACCCATTACTCCAAGATGAACTATGAACCAGATGAGTTCTCTGATGACACACCACCTGTGAAAGCAGTGGGAGTACCTCCCCCACTGGAGATAATGGTTGCTGATCTAACAGAGCAACTCAGCCAGCTCCAATAAAACTTACAACCTCTAGCTTCTTACAGTATCCAACTCCAACATCTCCGCCTGCACAAATCATCGCTGGAGTTCACAGAAGTACCCACACATGCCAACCAGCAAACAAAAACCACAACTACCGATGAATGCTGGAAGAAGAAACACTGTGAAAACAAACAATGGAATGAACAGAAAATGATGCAGAAGAAGCTGAAGTAGAGGATACCTTATCAGAACCTGAAATGGAGCCCGACTCTTCCAAAAATGCTCTGGAGATACCAGAAACCTTCTATGGCATGGAAGAGGAACTCCATGACCAGTTTTTTACTGGAGCAGACCAAGCACCAACTGGAGAGGATCTCCCAAACTCCATCCAAGAAGCATATGCATGTTCAGATGCCAACTCATGGAAATCTGCCATGGAGAAAGAACTCCTAAGTTTAAATGTGAACCACATGTATGAAACAGTGCCAATTCTGACCAGAGTAAAACTGATCACCTCCAAACCAGTGTTCCACATAAAATACAATGAAAATGGAAGGGTTGACCACTACAAAGTCCAAATTGTTCTGCATGGCTTTACCCAAAAGGTAGGGGTCAACTACCTGGAAGTATTCACTCCAGTAGCAAACCTGGACTCTGTGTGAACCATTGTTTCCCTCACAGCTAAACATGACTTGGAGTTGGACCAAAAGCATGTATCTACTGCATATCTAAACAGAGAACTGTCAAAATGCAACACCTCCAATCTCCAGTCATCTCTGAGGTTGTCTACTACAACTCCAAGGTCAACATGCACCAAGTCCCTCAACTCCACTCCAGAGCATCTTGGAGTTAACTGTTTCACTCAGTAAGGTCCTTTTCTCTTCTTGGACCTCATATATTCTATTCTGGACATTAAGTCACAGTTACATTGGAGTTCAAGTGCTCTAATCTCCATCACTATTTAGTTAGTACAGTTTCATCATTCCTCCCTCAGTTGTTCCCCTACCACTGTGCAACTGAGGTTAGTCTTTTTAGCTACATATAGCTTTACTTTTTTACTTATGTCTGTAGTCTGGGTATCTCTACCCCTCCATAGGTAAATACACAAGCTGTTCCACTACCACTGCAACTGAGTCTGGGTATCTCTACCCCTCCATAGCACACAGAATTTGACAAGAACTGGACAAGGAACTTTATCTCCTGCCTCTGAAAGGAGTTCCGATCCAATCAGAGTACTGCTGGAGACTCCAGAGATCCTTGTATGGACTAAAATAGGCCAGACAGATGTGGAACAAGACATTGGACAAAAAGCTCAGAGATATCAGATTCACCTGCCTGGATGCTAAAATGTGCCTATATGTCCTCTGAAAGGACAGACAGGTATGTTTTCTGGTCGTATATGTCAATGACCTCCTTCTAGTGGCCAGTACTTGAGCTTTCATGAACTCCATTAAAGAAATGCTCTCCTCTGCTTTCAAAATGCATGATCTTGGAGAAGCCAAGTTCATCTTAGGACTAGAGATCAGACAAAACTGAAAACTCTGAACTGCTGCATTATCTCAATTCCAGTACATTCAAAAAGTCTTCCAATGCTCTGGAATGGTAAACTCCAAGCCTGTCTCAACTGCAATGGCTTAAAATCTATCCCTCTCCATTAATGACTCAGAGATAACTCTGTAGTCATGGAGATGACCATTGGAGGAAAAACAGTTTCATACCTAACCATCATAAGCTCCCTGATGTATCTCATGCTTGGAACTTGTCTGGACCTTGCATACACAGTGGAGACACTCAGCCACTTCAGCACGGCACCAAAGAAATGTCATTGGGAGGTGGCAAAATGTGTACTTCTGATACATCTGGGAAACACCAGATATGAAACTCTGTTATGATGGAAATGAAGTCTCTATGGACTTATATTTCTATGGATACTCTGACACAGGATGGTCACAAGACCCAGACAATTCTCACTCTGTTTCTGGATATCTCTTCATTAGCAACCAGTGGGCTATTTCCTGGTCTAGCAAACAACAAAGCATAGTTGTGTTGTCTACTATGGAATTGAAGTACATCAGACTTAGCAATGCAGGACAACATCTTGCCTGGCTGTACACCTTTTTTGAGGAGATCAGACATCCACAACTCCAACCTATGACCCTCCACTGTGATAACCAAGCTGTGATCATTTTTTCCAGAGATCCGCAGTTCTGCACTCAGACCAAACACATGCAATAGAAGTATCACTTCATCTGAGATGACCTAGTTGGAAAAGAAGAAGTGGTGGTTTGATATGTCCTCACTGGAGATATGGTCATGGACATCCTCACAAAGCCACTTACTCAGGAAAAACACTGGAAACTCATTTGAGCCATGGGACTCCACATGTGCATGTGTGGGAGTGTCAAAATATAACTCTGGTATAACTCTGGTGTAACTCCAAGGGTACTCTGCCCTCCTTTCCTATGTCCTCTGCTCTATTTGCTCCAGAGTTTCATTTATCTGTTTCGAAATAAATGCCTTGCCTTATCATGCCACTTTTAACACATCATACAACCTCTGACAGTTGTATGACTTATTTTTTTTCTTTAGACTATTCCTTTTTTCATCTTAAGCTATCTCAAATATGCTTTGCTTACCCTTGCTTAACTCTGGACTGGAGTTCTCTGGAGTTAGATGTGCACATACCATTTCACTATTTAACTCCCATGTTCTCTTCAAACTCACCTCATTGTGATTGCTCTCTTGGGCATCTGGCTGAGGTGAGATTCCTTCATTTACTTACCTATAGTTATACTGATAGCTAGTAGTACTGGGTATCTTTGCCCACACTATAGTATTTGACAGGGTCTAATTGTCAGCATCCCATTCCATTCCACCCCTCAGGGAGGAGATCTGAATGACTGCTGGGATTTGGAGTATCATTAGACATGTCTATATATGGATGAACCCAGCCTTGAGATGCCCATGATAAGATGTTTTGAAAGGAAAATGGGATCATGCCCATCAAAGACAGGTCCATTTAAGTGGTTAAAATTTCCCACCATGGTGGTCTACCATCCATGCCATCAGATGGACAATCGACTTCCTGCATGAAACACCAATGAAGATGATAGAGCAAGTCAGACCTTGGCTCAGTCACATGTGTAAATGTGCTAACCAATGGCATTATCTACAGGATATTTGTCGGTTCATCACAGCATCCTCAAGTTTATCCTAAATGTCAGGCATTCAAGGGCAGATCTCATGCAAATCAGCTAGTGTACAGAATGTCAAATCACTTTTTCCCTCTGCAATGTCTATTGTGTCATTTTGCTTAATAACATGCAACTAATTGAGTGCAGGACAAATTATCAACTCCAATGGACCTTGGTCATAATATTGGCTGTCAAGCTGGGACATTTCACTTGATGATGCAGTAGAGATGTTTTGAATGATTATCACAGGTTTATAATGTTTATACTGATTTTCAGTGCCTTTGGCCTCTTGGGCACAAGACATGGCTTGGCACAAGTATCAAACCCACCAATTGCACTCATGCACAGATTTTCCAGGTTGCAATGGGTAACAGTGTCATGACTCTGTGACATGTTACAGTGCCAAAGTGGTCCATGAATGGATAGGATATAGAAAAATTGCTGAAAGGTTTTAAGGCCTCAGCAGCTTGGGGCTTTCAACATCAAACTCTCACTGGACACTTGTACTTCAAGTGATTCAGCCTATTTACACACTCATTTCAACATGCAGTTGATGAAGATCATTGGTGTTTTCACCATTTTTATTTCCCTGTCATCTGTGGTTCATGTTGTGAATATAAAGACCATACAATAATGTGTTCTCCTCTAGATAGGGGAACATCCATTTATTGTTCTCTACAGTCTACTGATAACTGTCCTTATGCTGATGTCAAATACTATGAGAACAGTAAGATGGCCAGGTCTTTATCTGAAGCAAAGTCCTAAGACTGCATGTTTCACCACAGGCTGTACCCCTGTATTTCACAGCATCAGGGATGTCAGAGGGTATTGCAGTAAGGGGGTGATGATTGGATGTAGTTGCTACAAGTGTGAGGGATACTTGAAACATCAGTAAATTGAGAAGTGTCTAATTTTGTCTAATTTGGGCTTATTAAGCTTATAACCACATCCATAAGCTGCCATAAGATCAATAACATCAGCAATATGCACATGCTCTTAACCACACTTGGCACACTTGGCTGTCTTGAAAAAGTAACACAAGTAAGTAAATCACCAAAAGAGGCTCATTAGACAATCCTTTTTACAAATTTGCATAAGTGAACCAGGAAATTATTCACCTGCAAGTGGGCAAGCATAAAAAGTAGGCTAAGATAGCATATAAAGTGGTAAAAGTACAATGATACATGTATGGGTATCAGGAAGCAATCTCAAATGTGTAATGATCAGCATATTTATTAACATAGAAAGCATTGAACATGTCATACTAATGGTGGGGCATTATATTGAGGGGAATAAAATGATTGCCATAGACAGGTATGAGATGTCTGGTGTGGTAAATGGAGTCAATATGGATCATCATGTAGTATTGTGCTGTGTGGATTGTCATGCCATTGCACTGCACTGGCCATCACATTGTTGCTGTTGACCTTCACCCATTGCTACCTCTGCCCTCACATCCCTCTTGCCTTGGAGCAGCCATGTTGTTGTTGTGTCATCATGCTGCACAGTCTGTCTTGTCACAGCCAGTCATGTCATCACCATCATTGCACTGTGGTTGCATTTATGGCTATCACATCACAGTGCTGTAACTGCAATGCCATCGTTTGTGTCACTGTTGCAGTCATAGCAGGTGTTGCATTGCTGCCACCATTGCATTGTAAGGGAGACACAAGGTAACAAAGGGCAGGGGGCCGGACTAATCAAAATTCTCTAAGTTAAAATGTGGACTTTGGATTTTCATGTTGTAAGGAGCTGTTGCTCCTTAGGTCCATATCCAGTCATCCTACATCTATTTGACTTTCACTAGGTCATCATCGAGTCATCAAGCATCCATGTCTATTCGTGTCCATCCAGTTCTGGTCCACCCTACTCATATGTACCCATTTCCCTGTATCTGTTTCTTTTCAATCCGATCCATCTACTGAATGGATTCCTACTATATCTATAGTATACCAGATGCTATGTACCAGATGCTCTGTATTGTAATCCAGTTACCAGATTCACATTGGATGTTCCTTCTTTACATATGTTTATTTAAAGGCTTAGATGTGCCCAGACTATAAAAAGTTGTGTTTCGCACAGATTGAATCAATTATGTATTACTAATTCAGAGTGGAAGTCTTCATTCCTCATCAATCCAGTCATATCTGGATCTGTCTTATCTTCCTTTTCTCTCTCGATTCTAGAAGAATCAAGTCCTGTGCTCATCAGCCATGTCTGAAGCATTAGGAGCTCTTCTAGATCAACTACCAAGGAGTCCTGTAAGCCCTGCAGTTGCATTCCCTTGATCCTCTACCTGCAATTCCGCTGATATGAACCAATTGTTCCTTCACTTCTTTTTTTGTGTTACTGACCTGCTAGTTTCCTATCTGGGGACCTATAGCAGTCTAGGTTGGTCAACCTCTCTTCAATGTGATAACTCTGATGAGTTGAACATAAATGTGGTGACCTTTTTTTTTCAATCTCCATTTGCCATGGATGCCACCTCTGCATGATATTGCATCTCTCATGTGGCCAGGTGAAAGGGAGTGCATTATGTATGATACATGGGAGGTGCTAAGTATGGTAGGTGTGTGGTAGGTGTGTAAACGGTATGGGCAAATCTGTAGAGTTTGGCCTGAGGCTGGCCTTAGCCTGTGGATGGGACAGAGATGAGCTGTGACCCAAAGGTTAGGAGCCTTGTGATGCACTCAGAGAATTGGGGTCCCCAGTCCTTAGGAGTGGGGTGCCTGTCTAATGAACAGGTGGCATTGCAATGCAAGTGAAATTCTTGAGCAGCCCTTGATCTTCTTGAAGATAAGGGGCAAGGACAAGCACATGATGGTGGAGGTAGAGGGTGAAGTTGTCTCATGCCCAGTGGCCCATTGCTTTCACTACATTGAAGGGTACACCTTTCAGCAGGTAAAATAAGGTTCCTCCAATATGCAGGCTATGTCCTCTTAGACCTGAGAGTCTACATCTTTTGGCCATGGTTGCTAGGCATGATAGGATTTCTGTTTTGGATAATGGATGAAGACCATTTTTTGGGTGGTGCCAGGTGAATAGGTGGGCTTCTGGTGGGGCTGGGTTGACATGCAGGTGGTTCAGTAGTGTTGCAATTGGATCTGATATGTAGTGTGGCTGTGGGGCACATTGGATGTCTTTGCCTTTAGGTGCACATTTTGTGGTTGATAGATGAAATTTAGTCACCAGTAAGCCATTTGGATCTTGCAGGAATTGTATGTTGTGCTGCACGATGTGCTTGGCTGGATTATATTTTGAAATGGCCAGAATGGTAAATTTGCCTAGCCTGGCAATGCAGTAGAATACAGTGGTTGGGCAAGCGAAAACTGCCACATCGCCTGGGTCACTGAGGTTGAAGTAGCTTTGTAGGAGGCAGAGATCATTTATGAGTAAAGGTAGTTGTTTGGGGCTTCTGGAGGTGCGTGGTGCCAGCCTTGAAGCGCCTTGTAGGGCTAGTGTCAAAATGTAACTCCTCCGACCTCCGACCTCCTCTGAGGCTCATCATCACAACTCCAAGGTCAATGCATGCCAATGCCACCATTTCCACTCTGGAGCATCTCAGAGTTGGTGTTTTCACTTGGTAAGGTCCTCTTTCTTCTTTGGACCTTATATTTCCTATTTCGGACATGATATCGGAGTTAAATCGGAGTTTATATGCACAATCTCTGTCACTATTTTAGTCCAACTTTCTCATCTCACTCCCTCAGTTGTCCTACCATCTGTGTGTCAACTGAGGTGAATTTCTAGTTACATTTGCTACTTCTGTCACTTATGTCTGTAGTCTGGGCCTTCCTGCCCCTCCATAGCACACAGACTCTCAGAGCTAGTTTCAGTTCTCCTGGTTTATGTGCCATGGGTGACCATGAAGGAGGTGCCAGGCCTGAATTCTGGTGGTGTGGTTGCCGATGGCTGAGCTGGGGTATGCATCTGCACAGCTTGATAGGAAGGTTAGGGGCAGGGTGTGGGAGATGGGGCTGTGCTCAGGTTCAGGAATGTGATGTATGTTGCAGAAGACATGGAAAATCAATAGGCTGGTGCCATAGAGTTCCTTTGTGCTGTTGGCCCATGACACCCCCATAACCTCCAGTATCCAGTTTAGCATGTCTTTTGAGACTGCTGCTGAGGTGGGGCCTCTGGATGGACGGGCAGTGTGGCTTGATGGTGTTCAAAGACAGAGGCAGTCTTTGACCAGGCAGTGCAAACATAGGCAAGAGGGTAGTGGGCAGAGGTTGGGTGGGTATGGACATGGTCTCATGCTTGGGCCTGATTTGGCACTGAGGGAGTGGTTGGAAGCTAGTGGTGAGTTGAATTGGGATGGGGCAGATTCAATTGTCCTGGAGGATGTGAAAGATGAGCTCTCTCTCGAGCTGGGCCTCCACTTGAGCTCGCTCCATTGCTGCTTGCCTATCTTTAATGCTGCTAATGGCCTTGGTTGCCATAGCTGGATAGTGTCCTTCTTTGAAGGCTCTGAGTTTGGGTGTGGAGAGGGGGAGGCAGGCATCAATGATGAATTCACTAAGGTGCTCAGGCACTGGGATGTTTGGTAAGAGTCAGTTGCTGGGTCCATGGATGCCGTGTGAGAGGTTTTCTGCTGGGTTGTTAGTGCTGGGAACATAGTCAATGGTAACACTAAGAATGCGCTTTGATGATTTGATGAGTTAGTGAGTTTGTTTGAAGATGTCATTGATGGTAGAGTTTTGGTGCCTGCTGATTCTCCAACTGTTGATGATGCTTGTGTTGTCTTCATATACTGCAATGTGGTAGCACTCTGTGAGGATAGTGTTGATAGCATTGAGGAGCATTACGAAGCCCACTGCCTCTACCCATCTGATGTCCTTGCGTCCATGTAGCATTGACCAATCTGAAAGGAGCTGCCAGGCTTGCCATTGCTGTCTGATAATGACTCTGATGCCTGTTCCAGAACCAGCATCTGAGCAGGCTTGGAGGTCGAGGTACATTGGTGGTGGTGTGATGGGCCATGAGACCAAACCTGATTGGATGAGTTTTAGCCACCAGCATAGGTCTTCTTCCATGCCATTTGAGGGCCAGTGCAGCGTGAAGGGTGTTGCCACTCTGGTGGCAAGCATGCTTTCCAGCTTTGTAAGGTAAGTCCAGCTGCTTGTTAGAATGGCTGCTGCATGTAGTAATTTGTCATATAGCTCCTGTACTTGCTTTAGTGTGTGCTGTGGTCTTTTGAGCCATTCTAGTATGGCTCTGGCATACTTTTTGGCTTTAATTGGGCTTATTTTGACAGATTGCTATTTGATATCCCACACAAAACTGATGTAGATGGTTGATGGGCTGAAAGGTTGGTCTTTTGAGGTTTCCCATGGTATGCCAAGATTGTCTGAGGTGGCATTGATGTCTGCTAAACAATATGTCAATGATGTGTCATGTTCTGAATGTGTGCTGGTGCCTGATAGGTCTTGTATTGGGAACTTGCAATCTTCATAGAAATTATCTGTTGTTCCACCTCTGCATGTGATTCCTTTGTGGAATGTGCATGAATTGATAGACTGAGCTCCTGTTTCTTGGATTTCTCTATTCCATTTTGCTCAGGCTTCATTGTATGGGATCTGGTGCTCTTTTCAGATGTGGAAGAACACATGGTCATTTACCCATTTGCTTATTGGCCCCATTCCTCATGCTCACAGGATTTCCACTCCTGCATCTACAATCTGACCATATGCTCCACATGATGGTGCTGCTCTGAAGGCTGCACAGGTATCTATACATCCTTTTGTTGCAGAGGTGCAGACTACCACTGCTGGCCATTGAGAAGGGTAAAGTGGGACAGTGCAGTATGCTTTCACAATGTTTTGTGTGGTTGCTTCTGAGCCCAGCAGGAGGTTTGCTATAATTAGATAGAATGTTTCCCACATACATGAAAGTAGATTAATTGTGATGGATTGATTAATGGAAGGGGACGGAAATGCATTGCAAGTGGAATATGGAAAGGAGAAATTTTGAATTAGTCGAAACTTGTTTAGCCATCCCAGTGATGAGAGGTTGAATAACCTAGACTGCTATGGGTCTCCAGAAAGGAAACTAGCAGGTCAGCAATACAAAGAAAGAAAATGAAGGGACAATAGATTCGTCCCAGGGGGAATTCATAGAGTGGAGCTCCCTGGAAGAGAACCACAGGACTTACAGAAGGTGAAATGGATGATGATCTGAAAGAGCTCCTATGCTTCAGACACAGCTGATGAACACAGGACTTGATTCTTCACAGATCAGGACAGAAGGATGAAGATGATGATCACAGACATGGCTGGATCACTGATGATTATGAAGAACTGAACACAAGATGGATGGAAGATAGATGGCAGATAGATAGATAATATTGTGCTCCATGTGAAACACAGTTTTTATAGTCTGGGCACATCCGAGACTCTAAATACACGTAAAGAGCACAACCGGATTGAAAACTGGATCAATGGATCAATGTATCTGATGACCAGGTCAACAGAACCAGATCAACCAGATGTACAAATGAAAGTGTTTGGTGTAGTAAAATGAAGGTTTGACTTACCAATGGGTGATGGACAAGGACAGATCAGATTGGATATGAGAACCAGATTGTGCAGGATATGCCAGATATGCCGGATATGAGAACAGGAAACTACCATTCCCTACACCAGTTTTGGAATTAAGGAGAGTGGGGAGGATTGAAATGGGCCTATTGCATTCTCTATGGTATGGAGTGGGAATGGGCCAATGTATCTACCTTTGGAGACTTCTTTATGTATGATGTTATGAAAAATCTCTTCATATAGTATAGTGAAGAGCTATTTGGTGGGGTTTGCATCCATGTGATGTTTGGATAACTGACAACAAAGCCCTTCCATAGGCCTTGTGGTATGTGAGCAAAGTGCCTTAGAAGGCCTGTTTCCTAAAGAACTTGCTCCCACACAGCTGCCTTATATGGGGTTCATGGCTGTGATTGGTTGCATGTAAGGGCATTCACTAGCTCCATGAGTAATGGCTCTGCATCCAGAGCAGACATGCAAGTTATCATGCTGCTCCTTGCAACCTGTCTCTTTTTGCCATTGACTGCATACCAGTACTCCTCCATTCTGTGTTTATAGCACTTTGTTGACTCGTTCACAGTAGGTTTTGTGTTTGTTCTCCCAGGTTCGTTTGGCTGGGCAGCAGATGGCACAGACTGGGAGGGCATTTGGGGGTAGTCTGCTGCCTGATCTGAGGCAGGTTGAGCCTGGGGTCTGTCAGCATCATGAAAGGGGCATGAATGTTTTGTGTTACTGTCATTTGAATTGCTTGCAGAGGGTGGAGATAGTGGCCATTTAGACAAGCTAGGTATCTGTATGTGTATAGCTCTGCAGTTCAAAGCAGCTGGTTCCCCCATGGCCATCCATTCTGTCAGGCGATTGTTCTGCTGATGGGGAGGGGGGGGGGGGGGGAAAGGCAGTTTGGTTGTTGGGGTAGGGAAATGCCCATGGAAATGT
>JBBPTO010001919.1:0-12983 GCA_038094155.1 Pulveroboletus cf. aberrans
ACACGATGGCGGGTGCGAGCAACACGAGCTTCCGTCTCGGTGTGAGAAAAGAAAAGAGCAGTTTGAACGTCGGCGCGGGTGGAGGAGGAAGGGGTACGTCGTGTACAGAGGCGATCGGGGAAGGTGGAGTGTCATGTTGCTTGAGTATCGAGGTGCGTACCGGGTCGTGGTTGTTCATCGTTGTCGCGGACGACGACAAGTAGCGCGGTGGGGAGAAGAGAGAAGTCGTTTTCCATGTTTCCGCTGCCCACTTTTGTTCCGTCTGAACGTCCTATTGTCCTCCTCCATTGTCCTCCCACGTGCAAAGACAATAAGATGCGTGGTTACGTAACAAACCCATTGCGCGCCGAACTCGCTCAAGTTCAAACCGCAGCAATGGTTTCAGCGAAACAATGGGTGACGATCAACCACTCCCGTTCGGTGAGTTGGTAGACTCCTGGCTGACCCTTGGTTCAGTCTCCAAGTTGTCTATCCGACTCATAATTCACACGCTTTCGGGTGAGTCCTTTGAAACTTCTACGGTGTTCAAGCGCGGGGCAAGACTTGAACCAAAATCACTCTGCTGCATCAGAATTCAGGACCCCAGCAGTGCTCCCCTTAATCACTGGATCCCGATCGTGCCTCAACAATGGCGTGGGCGTGGCGACGCCAAATGGTGTGCTTCATCCGTGCGTACTTGTGATAAAAGTTCGGATCATGGTCGTATGTTCTTGCTATTATCTGGAATGTCTCCCATGCCGACCGCAAATCACCACCGGTGGACGGTGTTTTGTGTACATACCCGATTGCTGGTCTCTCCAGTGTGAATTAAAAACAAGGATGATTCGTTTCCATTTCAGACAACGATTTGATACCACGACGACCGTTCCGCAGTCTTGCGGCAACTTGACCATATGACAAAATTAAGCCGTTTAGATGTGGGGTGGCACGAGTCACGAACTGATTCATTGACAGCCCATAACTTGGATGATCTGACCAACAGGAATTCTTCCCGATACCGCTCCGCCTTTCGGCAAACCCGGACCGAAGTAAGCATCCAGTGCTGCACAGCAATCGTCTGCATCACATTGTATCAGGTAGTGTTTATGCGACAGTTTTTCCGAATACATGGAAAATGTTGAGCTCAACCAGTGCGTGAACATCCTTGTCAACCGGAGCGAAGGCCTCTCCTACATTTTTGGGCGTCCCTCGATAACAAAGCTCTCCGGCCATACTTTCTTACTACATGTGGTCCGCCTCCGACTACCTATAGGACGACTAGCCAAGACTCCATTCCATATTATGAAACTAGATGGTTGGTAACGCAACATGTCTTTTCGAGGCCTTTCCACGCTGCAATGAAGGAGGCCAGATGACTGTAGTTCAAGGGTGTCACTACCACTGTAGGATTCCCTAACGCCATGGTTCAAGGTTGGTCCAAGTTACATTCCTCTTCAAGTACGGCCATGATTGACGATGTGGAAACTCAGATGCTAGACTGGCCTAGGACTTTCCAGTGCGAGTAATCAATTCCTACCTTGCGCTCCCTGGTTTCATGTGCTACTACAGCGTACTGCAATACGCCGTGAAATCGAGGTCATGTATCGCGGATTTACAGTGAACTTAGAAACCTGTCCTGACCTGTCCACCAGTACTGGATACTGTTACCTCACTTGAGCCCCCTACCTGAGCGGCTGACGGGAGGCGCTCATGATTGTGAGGCAGTAGGAAGCACCGGAAAGCTGGCCAAGCCAATCCATTTTTAGACTTGCCCGAGTCCTTACAGGCCAATAATTTCTGACATGATAGACCCACGCAAAAGTTTCTTGGTATGCCGCCTTAGTACGTGTGTTTAAGGCGGGTATTTGCAGCTCATGCGCTTCGACTGAACCTCTATGGTAGTTTTCTTGCAAAATCCCCTCCCAACATCTTTGGCAATGAATTCATACAATTTGTGTACTACGGTCAAAACCGTAAGATGTGGAGATGTGATGGGCCACGTGGGGCCTGTGTGACACAATGAGCAGTGTCCCATGACCACGGCCGTTGATGTCGGACGAATGGTCACAAGGGCAGGATCGAATAGATACTGGTAAGATTACTGGTACTTGCTCAATCTTGCCCGCCGTAATACCACTTGTCCACAGCCGTATTTCCCGCCAACTTAATCTCTTTCCTAGGTGGAATATGTTTAATCGGTATGTATATTTTTCAAGCGTGCCTCGGGTCCGGGTGTCAGCAAGCCATCACCACCTGGGACCTAATTCACATGATGTTCTGCGGTAGTGAGTAGTAGCAAGTACACACCGTTCACGATAAACTGTGAGCCTCTTCAAGATTTATCGCACAGAAAAGCTGGGGTTGCGGCAAGGATCACACGCGTTCTGATTGTAACTGTAGCCTCCATCAGGGCCGCTCAACGATAGCTTGTCATTAATCCCCCTTCATCTGTGTTTAATCTGCTCCTCGGGCACAGCATTGAAATATTCACCGGCAATTGCTAGCTTATTAATTACTTGAAGTCCGTCTCAGGGTAACTAGGGTACTACGTATGGACGCCGTTCATTTCGTGGCCATGATGGTTCTGGTAGGATGATCGTGCATATAAAGGTATGAGTGGGAGGTGGCGTTTTACCGGCAAATTCTGAAGCTTGTGCTCACTAGGTTCATCTCTGAATCTGAAAGTCCTTTTGGAGCCAAATTTTATATAGGTGATCATTCGTATACCATGATGTCAATTACCATCTCTCAGGCAGCTGGTCTGCAAATCACCAAGGTAGTTCTCCGCATCCATCGTTTGTCGGATTGCTAACGTCCTAATGGTCAACACAGTACTTCAATGGTATGTCGCGATCGCGCAGCTGGCCGCTTGCAGTAACTGCTCACGCAACCTGTCACAGTCGCTGGAATGGCAGTCTTGGTATGAACTAGCTGCACGTTTTGCAGGAAAGGAGCTCTCTAATCTGGTCATCTATGGCAGATTTTCGATTACGCGATCACGATCGGAGACGAGGTAGTGCTGGTCCACAGAATCGAATATGAATTCTACTGAACATTTAAAGATCCACTGGATGTGGGGAAGATCATGGGATCTGACGCGCGTCGTTTTTACGATCTCGAGGTATACACCATCTGTGGGAATGGGATTGACAGCGTATGGTGTGTACTTGTGCTCCTGGCGGTCGCACATGTTTTACCAATCCACTAGCCGCCCTCCGATCTAGTTGGATGGTAAGGGATAAAACGCATTTGAATGAGTCTGACGCGATCACGTAGCCCTGTCGTTATAGTGTCCAAGAGACTAGTGAGTAGTCTTGAAAACATGGTTTCCGGCGTTTGACGGTTTGCTAGTATTCCATACAATTGGAATTATCGCTGCTGAAAGCAAGTCTCGTTCGCCGGTTGCAGTTGTTTGTTTTGCCGATCACAGCCGATCATTATATAGGCCTCCTAGCCATTCGGACATATGCATTTTGGGGGAGAGACAAACGAGTGCTCTATGGACTTTTTTGGTACGGAATGGTATGAAGCTTGGCCAAGCATCGATGTTTGATGATCTGATGAAACGTAGTTCGTCGCCGCAGCTTCTCTCACAATCGATTTCCTTTCAAACCATGATTTCGTCCCTGGATGTGAGTAGGCGACTTTCAGCAAAGTTATCAGATGTCTCGCTGACTGACATCTCCTTGTCCTGTAGATGAAATAACAGACCATTGTTATTTTGTCGCGTCCCGAAATAGCGCTTTGGTGTATGCGTTGCTCTTGACATGTGAAATTAGTGAGAGACACATTCTTGCCGATGATAACATCTTTTTGTCTTACCATCTTCCACAGTAATATTAGTTCTCATGGCATACAAACAACTCCACGATTACCGACACGTTCAAGTTCACAGTCGAAACCTCTCCGCACACACGCTCTTCTTTGGTAATATTTTCTATGTCACATGCATCAGCCGTGAGTTGCATAGTCTCCACTGGCATGTTTCCGTGAACCACCATGGTCCGAGTCTGACGTTTGGATTTTATTCGCGCGAACAGTGATCACACTTGCCAATATCATTGTAGACGCCGCGCTTCCTGTCAGTCGTCTATCGCATGCTTCTTTTCTAACTAAATGCATGCACAGTCGGAATATAGCGACCTGCTGGACATGTACGCCAACTTATTTGCACCCCGGGGTCGTACTGCCCGTTGACAGGTGACTAAGACCGCAGCTCGCGCTCCACAGCATTCTCTCGTCAAGAATCATGTTCAACATACGTAAAAGTGCACCCACGGTCCGAGTGGACGGCACCTTGAAGGAACTGAATACGATGAGCGCATGGGAAGTTCGGGTGCCACCGACATTAGATTCCACTGGCACACCGCTTCATGTTGAGACTAGCGTATGACTATCTATGTACGGACGCCTGGCACGAAGAGTACCCACAAAGGGTGGGTCTAGAGCTGCTGATGAATGAATCGATCATGGGTCCAAGTCGTTTTTGGAGTGAGAAGTTAAAGTTGCAAGGATCAGGTGCGTGTCACCCGTAGGACGATCGCCGCCCTGCTGTAAACGACAAGACCGCCGCGCTTAGCCGTTACACCAAAAGGTAGAGTACTGAATGACCAGCATTCAGTGGAGCGGACGGCATATGTACTAGTTACAGGACGTAGGTAAGCCGGAGTGCTTACACCTGCAAACTTGGACTGCGAGTTGATTCTGGCGTGACCAAGGGAAAAGTGTTCGTTCGATCAGAGAAGTGGATCTGGTAATAGAGCACAAGGAATGGTGGTTCTCCCGTCGATGCTCACTGGCGGTCTGAAGTTAGAACGGAGGCGAATCGCATGTTTCGACCAACCCAACCATACAAAAATAGCTTAAATTGCGCCACGAGGAGCCCGTCTTACTTACTGAACGTCGGCACTGTTTCAGGTTGCGTTCTTCAACTTCTTATCCGCTGTTGCTCCCAAGATTCAACGTTCATCCTTGGTATCAACAGCAGTTCCCAGAGCCAACGGCGTCAGAAACTCATCTGCTGCCAGTGCCGTCGCTTCTGTCGATAACGTGTGTGCTTCCATTGTGCCTGAGTTGCAATGTCGCAGCAAGGGCAATTCTCCCGTCGCTGCATCCAAAGATGCATAAAAACCGATAGTGCTCTTGTCCTTCTCCCATCACTTTTTCCTACCCCCTCCCATCGACACCCATGGATTTCATGACCCGTGCGAGGCGCAAGAGTACGAGACCTCCGAATCGTTCTTCGTCTCCCTCTATAGCAACAGCCCAGTCGTCTCCAGATGATAGCTGGGATGAACTCGATCTCTCCTCGACCGACTATGCGCGTATGCGCAAGGAATTAATGCAACTGATCAATGACTTGCGGTCATTGGGGCAAGTTGAAAATCTTAGACACCCTGTCACTAAACTGATTGTCCCAGTGCATCGCCTTTGATCGATCTCCCGACGATCGTCGTTATTGGAGGCCAGTCTGGTATGTATCAGTGCACCAGTCGCCTCACGTGGGGCTCATCGCGGCTTTACCAGCTGGAAAAAGCTCCCTGGTTGAAGCGGTCACCGGAGTACGTCACACCGACTATATATCTTGTTATAGGACATGCTTGACCGTTCGTCGTAGGTCAACGTTCCTCGAGACAGTGGGACTTGCACCAGGTACATCCAAACTCGACCCTATTATTTCTGTCCTCACTCTTGAGACAGATGTCCAATGGAGTGCACCATGTCAAGCAGTGCGACGACCTGGTCTTGCAAAATCAAACTTCGCTTCGATTATGATTCATCTGGACGTTCTGCTCTTAGCCACAAAGAGTTGGCGTTCGGGCCCGTCATCACTGACAAGAATGAAATGGAGATCTGGCTCCGTCGTGCACAAGCCGCTATCCTCAATCCTGACCTTCCCACGGAGAGTTTCCAGAAGAAGAGCATCCAGGACTTGAAAAACTTCAATTCGCCCAACACGCTCAAATTTTCCCAAAACGTGGTCTCCATTTTCATCGAGGATCCTACCGCCACCGACGTGTCCTTCGTCGATCTACCCGGTTAGTACATGTCGTCTAAACCTTTCCCTATACCGATTATTTGCAGGCTTGATACAGAACGAAGAAAAGGACATCCTTGACCTCGTCCAGAAGCTCACAGAATCCTACATCAGTCGTCAGAACGCAATTATCTTAACCACAATACCGATGAGCGGTAACTCATGGCAACTTCGTTATGAAGACATGCTCCTGATCGCCGTTTGTTTGTTCAGATGACATGCAAAACCAAAAATCCGTGAGACTGGCGAGGGAAGCTGATCCTGAGGGAGAGCGTACAATAGGTTTGTCGAATTTCTGACGTTGAGTGACATCCTCTTCGACTAGGGATTCCTCTTAGGTATCCTCACAAAACCTGATACGCTCGGGGATGGTGCCGTCAATGCCAAGAAGACCTGGCTTGGTGTTATCGAGGGGCGCAAGCATCCATTGAAACACGGGTATTATTGCGTTCGTCTTCCAGACGATGCTCAACGGGCGCAGCGTCTTCCAAGACCGGCACTCCAGCAAATCGCAAAAGAGTATTTTGAGAATACTAAGCCGTGGAACGAGGTTACCGATTGTAAGCGCTTTGGGATCCCCTCGTTCGTCGCAGACATCAGCGTCTTGCTCGTCAATCATATTAAAAGAAAGTGTGTAGCGTTGTGCCGCGTTTGTGCATCACTCTTGGCTTAGCGCGTCCTATAGCATACCAAAGCTCAGAGAGGAAGTCGAGCGATTGCTCACTGCTTGCTTGGAGGAGATCAGCATGCTTCCCAAGCCGTTGGAAACAGATCCGCATATTGAGGTCCTTACGAGAGTCAATGCATTCTGTGAAGCCTTCAAGGGCGCTGTCTCCGGTACCAGCTCAAACAAGGACCTTGTACAGCGAAACCGAGCCCTGTACACCAAATTCAACCAGGAAATTGGACGGACTTCTCCAGACTTTCGTCCTTTCGAGGATCCTTTGAAATACCAGTGCATTGATGTCGAAAGGACACCGCTTAAGGACTCGTGTCCACTACCACCATCTCCCAAACTAGCTCGCCGTCCACCGTCGCCATCCCTGCCTGTGCTCGGAGCACCCGAGGGCCCTGCGGACTTCGTGGACGTTATAGATTCGGAAAAGGCTCGGGACACTCGAGTAAAGACCATGGGAGTATACGACGTCCGCAAGATTATCATGGGGTCCGTTCCATTCCATTCCCTCATGAACTGTGCATTTCATCATCCAACACAGGTCGATTGCCTGGGAGCTTCCTGGTAACGTTCCCTATGAGGCCAAGACGCGTCTCATCAATCAATTCACGACCCTATGGGCCACCCCTGCGGAGAAATGTCTGACGGATATCAATGATGTGCTCGACGATGTCATCGAGCAGCTCGTCGAGAAGCACTTTAGCCGATTCAAGGTCCTTCATGCGTTGATTTCGTAGGTCGTCGGTTAAGCTGTTGCGAAGCCTAAGGTGGACTCTTCCGTAGAGATCTCATCCGCCCTGACATCCAAGAGCACAAAAACAGAACACTGGATGCGGTTAGAGAAACTCTCCGCCTGGAGACTGCGCCGATCTACACTCAGAACCTGAAGGATTATGAGGACCTTCGCGAAAAATGGTTTGCTCAATATCGGAGAGCACGCCGAACATCTGAAGAATATCTGATTTTTAAACCACGTGAAGAGAAAGTTCACTCTTCAAATAGGGGAACTTCAAGGTATCTGGCTCAAGGCTCGCAGAACGTCTGAAGAATATCTAATTCTTAAACCATATAGGGAGCACCCTACATCATCGGAACAGGAAGCTTTGATGCATTTAGCTCAGGCCGGCTACAAGGGCGTTACCGTATATGACTTGGCTCGTCTTGACCATCGAAATGGCTTTGAGGATGAATTGAGGATCATGGCAGACGTGCGTGCGTATTTTACTATCGCATACAGGGTAGGGGATTTGTTGAAGCATACAGAATGCGAGGCTAAACGACAGTCGTATAGCGCGTCATTGATCACATCTCGTTGAAGATCGAGCATTCCCTACATCAGGCTCTGGCTGAGAGATTGTCGGTCAGCCTCCTCCAACGCCTGCTAGCTGACACGAGCTCGACGGACAACTTTACCGATCGTATGAAGGAGTTGGTGGCCGAGGATCCAGCCATTGAGGCAAAGCAGTCCCAGCTGGAAGCGCTGCGTAGCAGACTCCACAAGATGAGGAGAAAGCTGCTCAACTTTGCCATGTAAATTGTGTAGAACCTAGTCATGTATGATGTCAAGATGACGCCGTCGCTCGAAGCCGACGACGACTAGCTGCGTCCGACTCGGTCCGACGATCCCTCACCCCCACTTGAGTCAGATTCGAACGTCTCACACGCAGAGCGTTTGCGTCCAGCCTTCAGTCCGCCACTCGTGTTGCGCCTCAGAAAGGGACCGAATTCTGGACCGAATTATATAAATATTGGATCATTGACAAGCCTTATGTGCTGCTCGACTTCTTCGTGATCAGGCTGCTCCGCAGTCTTGCAGAAGCTTGTGGAATTCGGCCATTACCCGCCTGTCGGGCACCCCTCTCCAAAGATCGGGGTCAGATCATGGGCCACTGGGGACACCGTGTACACGTGTACAGTGGGGGCAGAGGCAAGAGAGGGGAAATATGGGTAAGCGGTTTCTAGCCGGCCAAAGGTCTCGTCAGGGGGCACCGCTACCCCGATCGCTCACCCTTCTGAGACCATTCAGGATACCAGCTACCATACCTACGTCTTACGGAAGGAGTTTCCCATCATTAGTCGCGGCTCTCACTGAGGTGAAGGGGCCACTGCGGGCGCCATGGGCCCTTTCAGGACTCCGCGTCGCACTTCTTCGCTGCCATGCGATCCTCGCGATGGAGCTAACACTGTTCTCTTGTCCCCAGTCACCTTGGCAAAGTGTGCAAAGGCGAACGACACGTTCAGCAGCGCCGAGTGTTAAGGGTGGGTTTATCATGTCAGAGACTTGTACTAATGTCTCAGGCCTCTAGAGCTCTTCGGTGATAATCGTGGCGTCGTGTTGTTGTCAGTAGAGTTTGACGTACGATTTAAGAAAAAAAAAAGGTTCTGCTACATTTGGGAAGGACCTTGGGAGGCGTTCGCGACTCCTGACGAACTTCTCATGGTTGGCAGAGGCCACAGAGAACATCGAGTGGCAAGGGGGGAACTCCCAAGAACCCTCAAGAAGCTCTAGGGGATGCACGCACGGGCGGCAGCGGAGGCTTCTGAGCTCGTTTGGAGGTCACTCGTCGACGAGGTTGAACCTCGTTACATCTCCCGGAACAGTTTTGCCTGGCTCACGATGAAGCGTCACCTTGTTGACAGATATACGATAGGCCCGATGGCATGCTGGCTAAACGAGCGTCCTATCAGCCAGAGGAACATGACGGGAGCGCCGCAGATGTCCTGTCTGCGTTCAGCCGTTCCGTCGGACAAAAAGACCGTACCTTTGCCCCAAATGAATTTTGAAAACGAAAAAAAGGAGTCAAAATAAAGCACGGGACAGATACGGGAGTTCTGACTCCTGCTACCCTGTTTCAAACGAGACGTCTGAAACTGTCAACTTTTCCACCCACGCACCCTCCCCAGCATGACGATAACGGCGTAGGATGACACGATGGCAACGCATCCCAGTTCCAACTACTCACTTTCACTCCTTCTATGACACCGCACGACGACGCTACCGCGTCAACCACAATCGAGCGACCGCATCGACATGCTACATCGCGCTCACATACAACTTGCTCCGCCTCAAAAATCGACCAACATATGATGATACTGCCTTGCCAATAGCTCAGGCTGGGCCCTCAGAATTACTGGACGTTATCACATTAGTATACCTCTTGACTTGATTTCTCGCTACGTTCGTTGAATATGATCCCGTTCTCGAATTTATTACTAGTCGTGCAACCGGGAGGCCCGATAGGCTCATGGCGCTGTATCACCCCGACTCTGTTGTCGAAGGAATGCGCGGCCAGAGGCATGGCGTTCTTGGTTCTGGTGGAGTCAATCCAATGGGGTATTCGGTGGCAAGTCCGACTTACTGCCTTCGGCGACGTTTGCTCTTGCACGTCGTCCATACAGGATCCCACAGCCTGTTCCAATCGTCGTCGTCAGGCCGGAAAGAAAAGCAAGGAAGGTCCGAGAGGAGAGGCTCAAAGATCACAAGCCAGGAACCCATTTCAATGAGTAAGATGTCCTTTCCACTACTTCCGTGGTCCTGCATGTTCCTCCGTCGAAGTTTGATTATCCTCGGGTAGCAGGCTATATATATGGGCGCCCACATGCGTTTTTGTCACATTGGGAACGCATGCGTGTGGGCACTGCAAGAGGTCCACATTATCTGACCGGGGACTTTTGAATATGAAACTAATCGGCCCCACAGAATCCGTTATCCAAAGGGACATCGGTGCATTGCCCATCACACCATCTGTTTCACTTTCTATCACTCGTCAATGAGCCGAAGTGGTCAGCCGGATCTCTCAGGTCGTTCTTGCATGACCCTTTTTACCGTCATGGCACGCCGTGCAATCTCATTTGTGTGTGACCAGCAACTCTCTTGCAGTACCCTTGGTTCTACTTGAGCTTGTTTCACTCATCGGATTATCTTCTTAGATATTTATTTCTTCAAGAACTGGACTATATATAACGAACAAGAGAACATCTGTGTATACCCGTGATCCGAGCTTACGTCGTGCAACGACGGGATCCATATCCTTCTCCTGGTTGAGGATGCACGTTCGCACCCGGCCCCATTTACTCGTCGACGCACCACTTTTGGAGAATATGTAGCACTTCAAGTTCGCTCCATCCCCAGTGTCAGTACGCTCCGCTTCCGTTGACTATCCCCTCATCACGTATCATTGTTCCGTATTTTTACTGTAACTCTTCAGCTCGGTTTGGTGGTCCCGCTTCCAATACGTGCGCCTTTGGTCCGCTTCGAAGACGAAGGCTGCTCCCCTCCGCATGCCGCCATACACTAACAGGCATAATTAAAGACGCACAAGGGAGTGTTCCTCTGTTCAGTCGACAGATTTCGGTCGTCGGCTGCTCTCCTCACGGTATCTATGTACGCGATGTTGACAATCGCCCAGCGCTCGATTTTGAGACAAAGGACGAGAAACGATCGCTTCCGCTCCAGCTCAAACATGAGGAAAATGACATCAACATATTACTGCCAACCATGACAGTCTCAGTGTATTATTATCCCAACCCATTCGGTTTGTTATCGTTAGGTAAAAGGAATTCATTCGACCGTTCAATTTGACTAGCAAAGAAAACTAGTTCATCAAAGTGGCCCGTCTCCCTCAACGTGCCCGAGTCACTGTTGATAACATCACTGTGAAATGTACTTCTTATTCCCTGGGGCCATAACCTAATATCACTGAAAATGAAAAGAGAGTATACTATCCTGACATCAGCGGATAATATATTTGAAGGTAGATCTTTTTTAGAGATAAGGGAGAGGCAGCTGGTGAAACGCTGCATCGGAATTGTCAATGTCGTCAAGATTAACGTTAACGATCCCCAGTTATGACTGTACCAACTGACCAACCCTCCACCAGTGTCAAAGCCAATAGCAGTGGCAACCGCCGTATTTTCCAGTAGTGCAGTAGTACTTCTGTTCTAAGCAGACGTGAAGGTGTTTCTTGACACACATCCTTCGCACTCCGCATTCATCGTCATAGGCGCAACCGACGTCACTGCCGCACTTTTCGCAAACGCAGTTAGTGATTCGGCACGTGGGAAGACTGGGGACAATGTACTTCGCGTTCGTCCCTGCTGGATAATGGGGATGCTAGGACAGAGGCAGTAACGAGACCGATGAAGATAGTAACGAAGTGCATGACGCGACGGGACCGGTAAATGGTCCTTGGAGATTGTGAAGACGTGGGTTATATAGGCCTCGGCAGCGACCTGTCACGATACAACCTCGACGGCGTCTGATCTCCCTACCTTGAAATTCAACATTTCGTTTCGGGAAGTGGGATTATTTTGCATTTCCGAAAACGAAAGGTCACCTGTCGAACCGGGGCGGCGGCAGCAACAGTACGGGAGCGTCAAGAGGGTAATCCCCGCTATCACGCCAGCACTGACGACGACGACGGGAGTTGGCGGACCTGTAGTGTTGTCAGCCGGCAGTGAAGCAGACATGGCAGTCCGGGCGTCCCGCTCGCACACGAAGCTATAGTCCGACCCCTCTGCTCTGGATGGCCGCCATCTTTACATACGCAGCAACCGGCGTTAAAGCATGAGAGGGTGTATTGACTGATGACTTCCCCCACAGATTCGTGGGGTGAACTACCACCTACACAACATCCTCCGAGATCTTACTGCCCTGAGTCATTGCTGTAGACTAAGTGAGGTCATTAACGAGAAACTCACAGTTCTGCATCTGCAACGCTGCATCTCACGTTCTGTTTCGGAAGGCTTTAGCGAGGGTTAGCGAGGGCTCTGATTGGATGGGAGTCCCGTGTACGGCAGGTTCCTACCCAGCCCAGCAGCTAGCCCGGCGCTTAGGAGTGTAGATGTGAGCTTCTCCAGCACTCCCTCACAACACTCCGGGGTCTTTTATGGACTCGGACTGAACTGCGATGCGTTCGTTCGAACCAGATATTGGGTCTTGGTGATAGCATGCATAAAGAACGCACAACCGCAAGGCGAGTGATCGCGTATTTTTTTTCATTTACAAACGATCTTACTGGTTCAGGAAATGAAAGAATCGAATTGTTTGTTCGCCCGGTTCTCGTGATAGCGCAGTCGACGAGCCGCGTGCTTTTCGCACGGCGCGGTCAGTTGCGCCACAAGCGCCTCGTGTCTGCCATGACGCCGTTTGCAATCAGCTCAAACGTTCAAACATTCATCCTTGGTCTGTGATGGCAGCCAACAAGACTACCCAGAGACTCAGCAACGTTAATTCACAAGGTACAGAAACCCATCCGTTGCCTTTGTTTCCGAGCTGAGCACGGGATTCAC
>JBBPTO010001920.1:0-12976 GCA_038094155.1 Pulveroboletus cf. aberrans
GTGCACATCATTGTGTATACTGACCACCACTCTCTCCAGACCTCCCTTGCCCAACATCACCTTTTGCATCAGCAGGTGTGATGGTTTGAATACATGTCACAATTTGACCTTGAAATCTGATATCTTCATGGTGATGAAAACAACACTGCTGATGCCCTCTTCCATCACACTGATGAGGATGTGAATACCACTGAGGACCTTGTCACCAGCATGTCCTTGGTGGAACACAACAAATGGCTCCTCCTGCAAATACTACAAGGGTACTCTGAGGACAACTATTGCTGACAACTCTTCTCCCTCCTTGGCTCCTTTTCCAGCCTCTCTGAACATGGAGGACTGCTCTTCTTGAATGAGTACCTTGTTATCCCAAATGATATCAGCCTGCATGCTTGCCTTTACAACCTCGCACATGATGCTTCTGGTCATTTCAGCACAGACAAAACCTATGAAACTCTCCAGCAATCCTTCTACTGGCCCAACATGCAACATGGCCTGATCCATTACTATCTTCCCAGCTGTTTTGCCTGTGCATGCAACAAATTCCCCACACAATCCACCACTGGTCCATTATATCATCTATCAGTGCCTGATGGCTGGAAAACACCCATTGCTCTTGACTTCATTGGACCATTACCTGAGGACTCTGGCTACAACACACTGCTCAGATTAACTGACCATCTTGGAGCTGACATTCACCTGGTTCCCTGTCATGATTCTCTATCAGCCCCAGACCTCATGTGTCTCTTCTTTAACCATTCGTTTCGTGAAAATGGAATGCCTAGCAAGATTGTATTAGACTGTGATAAGATCTTCATGTTCCACTTCTGGAAGGAAGTGCATAAACTGACAGGCACTGCCCTCTTGTTCTCTAGCACATATCACCTCCAAACAGATGGTGCCAGCAAGCACACAAACAAGACAGTGAACCAATGCATCCACTTCCTAGTTGACCAGAACCAGAAGGGCTGGGTCAAGGCTCTTTCCTGTGTGATATTCATGCTTATGAACTCCATAAATGCTAGCACTGGTTTCTCCCCCTTTCAGCTTCACATCAGGCGGTCTCCAAGACTCATCCCACCCCTGATTCTCCCTGCCCCCTTTGATGATCCCTCTGCCCATGACACTCATGCACTCATTGAATGCATCTGCCATGATGTCACCAAAGTGCAGGACAAATTGTGCAATACAAAGGTAGCCCAAGCCATGCAGAAGAACTGCCATCATGCTGCAGAGCCCACCATCATAGTCAATGACCTTGTGCTCCTCTCCACCAAAAACCATCATCAGGACTACATCTCTTGCCACAATGACTGCATCTTCAAGTTCAAGCCATGTTTTGACAGCCTTTACTGAGTCATCACAGCTAACCCTTCAACATCTACATATATGCTCAAACTCCCCGCCAACATGCACACCTCACCCACCTTCCATGTCAGCCAGTTGCATCTGTACTGCCCAAACAATGATGTCTGCTTCCCAACTTGCACTGCCACCTGCCTGGCTCCTATTCTGACATCTGAAGGTACTCTGGAACATCAAATTGATCACATCCTTGAGGAACACAACATCAGTCATGGTAAACAATACCTTGTTTGTTGGGCTGGATTTGGGCTGGAAGACGATTAATGGTTATCAAGGAAGGAGCTGATAGACTGTGAGGCACTAGACATCTGGGAACAAAATTTTTCACCCAAGGGAGGGCAAGTGTAAGCATTGCATTCCACACATGGATGCCATCTCCCCTTGTATATCAAACATTCCAATCCACTCCCCTTTGTGCTGCCCATCCATACCATATATATAGAGTATGCTATCTCTTTTCTTCCCCCCTTCTTTCCCTCTCAATATGACACTTCTACCCACTCTGTCTCTGCCTCTGCTTCTAAGTGTTACCATCCTGCAAAGATGGGTTTCCACTTGATTAGTGATTTTCTGAAAATCAATTGAGATTGAGATATTGCTAAGGAACATCTTTCTTTTCCTGGAGTTCTGCATCTTACCTATGTTTGTAAAGTGCCTTTTTACCACTGGGCTGTCAACCATTTTCAACACCTGCACTGTAGGGGGAGATTGAACCACAACCATGAAAGGGTTATACTGCATAATAGAGCAAATTGACCACTATTTGTAGGCTTAGTATCTGGGTCCCATATGTAGCTGTACCCCTTCTCTCATGCACAGCACATCAACTCAGATCTTAGCATGACGGAAAAAATGGCCTCAATGCAGAAATGCAGAAATCAGCATATGGCAGACAGGTTGATCAGAGTCTTGTAAGAGTGGATAGTGGTGAATCTGAGTAGTCCTGAAATAATGATGGTGGCAATTCTTGTCTTTGGGTATATTCTGTCTCAATGTAACCTAATTGTGTCAGTGCTGTCTGAGTCTCAAATCAAGAATGTGTTTGATGTCTGGGTCAAAATCAACAAAAGAAGTGGTATGTAAGTGTAAGGTGATTGAATAGAAAAGAAAACATCAGAAATGGCTTGTCATCATTAAAAAGCTCTAATCAAGGGATTTCCAAATATTTCAGTAGATGTGATAAAATTAATCACAGGTACTCATTGAGACAGTTTTGTTGATTACTTCTAAAAATGTGAAAAATCAACATTTTAGTGGGATATTACATAAGCAACAAATCACGTGATCTAGAAGAAGTTCAACATAACTCAAACAAATACAAATAGCACTTCTTTCTTCACATTCACCATTATGAAATCTCTCTTTGTTGATCAAATCAATCAAATTATTGCTTTCTTGGAAATGGGTCAATCTACTCATCAAATCTCTACTTCTACTGGCTTTAGCAAGTCTACCATCTGGAGAATATCTTAAAATAATTGTTCTAACCTATCAAAGTCTTCTGAAGGCAGCCCTTCTATCATTTCTCCTGCTGATGTCTGACATGCTATTCAACTTATTAGGAATGGAAAAGCTGAAAATGGTGTCCAGATAACTCAAACCCTTCAGGAAATTAAGAACCATCCTATCCCCTCCCAAACCAACCATTGTCACTGCAGAAAAGCAGAAATGAAGGTTGTGGTAAAGAAGAAATGTTCCCTTCTCTTTCAGCATCATAGGCAAGCAAGATTAGACTTTGCTTTGAACCATCAGCACTGGACTATTGAAGACTGAAAGGGACTTATATGGTCAAATGAGACCAAAATCAATCACATCAGATGAGATGGTCATGGAAAAAGGCAGAAGAGGAGTTGAGTAATAGGTTGATGCCAAAGACAGTGAAATTTTGAGGTGGATCATTGATGATATGGGATTGTATAACTTGCAAGAAAGTTGGAATGGCTTTCAAGATTGATGGTAAGATGAATGCTGAATTCTATCTGCAGATTTTGAAGGATGAGCTTCAAAAAACTGTTAATACAAGATATGACATTTGCATGTTGTAGAAAAATAAAATTTCCTACAGTAATTGATATTCAGTCATTCCTAGCTTCTTCTGGTATATATCCTGTGCTTCAATCAGTCCAAGACTGCTTTGCACTGCTGTTTATCCTAATATAAGGCAATCTAGTAGTTGTCTGAAGGTTAGTTTTTGATCCATCTACCTTTTGTCTACAGTTGGTTTTAATCTGTCTTTTTGTTAAGACCTGGTCATTCTCCACTCAAACTCTGGTTGGAGGTTGGGGATCAGGAATGAGGAGTTGATATCTCCAGCAAGAAGTTGCATCAGAGATCATCAGAGATCCAGAGAATCATATCCATAGGACTGAAGGCTTGGCACATTGTTTGTGTGTCATGCCCTTGCACTCTCACAGCCTTCTTGGTCAGAGATGCATCAGAGATATCTGGAGGATGATAGGAAGAAGTGATCTAAGATGATATTCAGACTAAGATATCTATATGCAAAGTTAAAGTATATATGTGAAAGTCAGAGGCTATATAGATAAATAAACTGGAGGCTGGAGAGGTTATAAGCAGAGCAGTGAACTGGGTATGCAGTTCAGTGAAACTGTGCTGCACAGGTTTGAAGGAAACATAGGAGCAAGACTAAACTAAATACAGAACAAGGGAAGTACATAAGGGTATCTAAGATATGTCCAGAGATATGCAGTTCTGGAATTGATGAGAAGTCACCAGATTGTTCTGAAAGTTGGAGTTGACTCCGTTGCATGACACATTCCAGACCCAGATTCATGCACACAGAATATCCATCTGGTTCAGTGGATATCAGATTCTCATGCACCAGATCAGTTGTTTTACATCCAGTTTACGTTGTTTTTCATACATCTTTGTTATACATTGCTAGGTAGCTATTCAAGTATCCTACCATCATCACCATGCAATCCACCTACCATCACTCATAAGCCTGTAGTTCAGTCCTTCCTCCATTTCCTTCACTTCTGTTCCAAGTCCTTCACATCTATAGTTGATTTCCTAGCCATTCTTAATGGGGGGACTACAGACTCAGTTTTCCAGCATTCAATGAACACATATGAGCCATCCATACAGTTCTCTTTCTTTTCTTTTTCTATCCTTGCAATCCCCTGGGTTGAGAACTACACTCACACCCTACACTTTTCATTAGGACTTCATTCTGAGATGTTTTTCTGTTTTACAATGCTTCATGCCATAGAAGACCAGCTGCTTGCATACAGATACTTGTATGCTTTGAAAAAGGTCATGGAGGGCAGATGTACCAAAGACAGGGCCATAATAAAAAGAAAACAAAATGCAGTCTACAGAATGACATTTCAACAACTGGAAAACAATGTTCATTGCTTGAAAATGCTGGTCAGTCATTTGCATCAAGGGCATGAACCAAAAGACTTCCATAGGAGTGAATGAATTGCAGCAGCACCAAAGTGACAGTGCTCCACATTGCTGATCTGTCACTTCTAGCCAGTGACTCGAAGCCTGATAACTAGTCAAAGAGAAATATGGTGCAGCAACAACTTTCTCAAGGAACTGGCAAACTTGAGAAAGTATGCCCAAGGAGGTCTTCAGGAGAGCTTCGGCTATGAACAACAGAATTTCACCTGGAAAGTGCCATAGGAAACATTCCTGTAAATGCCATAGAGTGGGGAAAAAAAGGGACATGTATGCACTTTGGTGAAGCAACACCACTTTCTAATTACTAAGTTGTTAATCCCTGGACTAGTCCTCCTTTTTCCAGGCATCACTGACAGAGGGAAATTAAGAAGCTCTAACAGTAAGGTCTTATGCCTTTATAGCCTGTTAAGAGACTGCAAATCTGCTTGAACAGTGATCCAGAGATGAGTAAGAGAGATTATTTTCATGTGGGAAAGATGTCACCATTGGGTGACTTGCACTTCAGTGTAGCAGTATCTGCAATTCTATCTGGAAGTTTAGTAGCCTCGACCTGTGAAAGATTGGGAGGCAGAATCAATATAGATTGAAATAAACTTCCAGAAGTTTGCCTGATTGACATCTTGATTAGATGTTAATTAGTTGGACTCCATTCATCAGACTCTCTATACTCTAAAGGCACAGTATAAAAAAGACAGTGTGAATTTGCAGGCAAGTATTTGTCAGTGTCTCTGTGTTTAATTAGTCTCAGTGATTTTACACAGGAACTTAAGTCAACACTTCAATGTGAACGAAGTGCTGTTGTAAACCAACTGGATGGCAATCTGAAAGTAAAAGAAATGCTGCTACAGTGGCTCAAAAAAGTGTCCCAATGTTGGTGCATCTTGAATAGATTGGTTAATTGCCAGTGATGAAAATCGAAAAAGGCTAAACACTTGCAGGACCAAAGGTAGTACTTTCTCTGGGCTTTCTAACCCCACTTGGATTATGCGATTTCGTTGTTATGCCACTGAGCTACAGCCATTTTAAAATGATATGTCATTGGGACACTTATTTGAGCATCATGTCAATTTTATACTTTTAGTACTTAGTGTGTCTTCCTTTGTCCTTAATCACTGCCTCTAGCCTTCTGGGCATGCTTTCTATCAATGTTTGACCTTCTCAGTCTCAATCTTTCCTTGAGGACATTGTGAAAAGTTTGGGATGAGATAGGAGAGTGGAGCACAGAATTGATGAGACAGTTGCTTGAACAGCATTTTCTGCTTTCCCAGTGGTAATAGTAGAAATAATCCTTCTCTCATCAGTAGAGTAAACCTTGAAAAAACACCCTAGCTTGATGTTTTTCTTCTCTAGAAGGTATTATTTGATGACTCTGGCCACAGTAGACTTCTCCAATGCAGTTGGCATGTATTCTCAGTTCACCTCTCCCTTCTCTTTGCTGTGCAATAGGACTACCCTTGTATCCTCCTGTTAGATTATGAGCCCTGCCTAGGGATAGTGGGCAAGCAGGCTTTTATCTTTTGAAATATTTCATTATGCCTCCTGCTCCTGCCTTGTGGAGAGACAGAGTTCTTGTTTTTGGTTTCTTTGATGCTCTTTAAATTCTCATTGCATGCTTTGGCATCATTTTGGAACAAGCCTACAGGATAAATAATAGACTTTATGAATTCTGATCATGAGATATCACTTGCCTCTTCATTGACAGCACTGATAATAAACACTGGTTTCTATTCTACACCACCATCTTTGAGGCAAGGTTAAAATCTTCAATTTTAGCTTTCAGTGAATGAGACTAGAACCCATAAATGAGGGGGCTAATCTTCCACCTAGTCATAGATCCTCAAATCCTGGTTCTGAAATTTTTGGAAAGAGCTTCTGAATATCTGCAAACATTTGGTGGTTCAAATCTTCCAAGACCTCAAAAATTCTGCTTTCAATCCATCACATCATTCACATCATTCTTCTACAACCTCCATACCCATTCTTGTTCAGGCCATACAAAATGTCTTAATGAAGCAAGCACAGATTTTATAACAACAAGCAGACTCTCTGAGATTATTGCCTCAAAGTTCTCCAAGACTTGAGTCACCTCTCTTATAACAATCATCCATCCCTTCTACACTTGCTCTGACACTTGTCCCTAAAGACGACCTTTTCAGTGGACCTGATTATACAAGAAGATTTCAAATTTCCTAAGTTCATGAAGTTTCCTAGAATAGCTTCAGATGATGCTTATTAACTGGGTCCTGGCTGCTTGAAAAGGTGCTTCTATCAATTCCTGCAGATTTATTCTAATTCTGGGAAAGGCTACCCACTCATCAGACTTGATATTTCCTGGAGTTTCACTTTTTGCTCCTTGTCCCTAGTGCACCATCCTTTTGGAAAGAGGAAAAGTCCACCACAGTGACTTCAATGAAAAGATTTTCAGAAGATCTGCAGAAGATCTTCTTGATCTCCATATAACCAAACCATTTTATCAAATTGTTGGAACCAGTCATCTCACAAATGTACATCCAGGAGTACAAAGAAGTTGCCTTGCACATGGTGAAATTGCTACTTCCTGAGAGGAAAAGCTCATAGCCACACTGGGAATGATAATCAAATTGTTCAAATGGATCCTCAGAACATATAAGCCCATCAAAGCCAACTCTTCTTCATTTTTCTAGAACACCTGTTTACTCACCTTGATCAGCAATATCTCATACCAGGTTAGTATGCTGAACTTCCTCTCCTATATTTGTCATCTTCCTGTCCTGTCCTGCCCATACCATCTTTGCCCAAATACTCTGAACTTCCGCCAGAAAGCACCCCTGTTTCTTCTGTCTTCATCTCATGAACAATGCAATTCCTGTGAATCTCAATCCATGCCTATATTTGGGCCTTCCAGGTCAATAAATAACTGATTACATGGAGTTCCAACACCTGATGTATCTGAGGCAATGGCAAGTGGTTGAGGTTGAAGAACAGAATGCTTTGGAAATGGGAGAAGAATCAGATCAGCCAGATCCAAACCAACTGCCCTTTCTCCAACAGTACTATTGAATTGACCCATAGGGACAGCTCTGTTTTCAAGTTGCTCTCATCCCAGTCAAACTCCCTCTTCACTTCCATCCAGATTAATTCAGATGTTTACACAGGGTAAACTACCTGATCATTCCATATAGGAAAGTTTATTCATTTTCTCATCCTTACATCCATCCAATAAACATTAAATTCCTGACCCAGAGAATGGTTTATCCAGTCAAACTCCAATGGATTGAAACTAGGTGGATGTCAGAGGACCAGGATGGAATCAATAGTTGGGCTTACAATGAGAAACCCCTGGCGGATATTTATGAAGGAGCAGGTTGGGCATTCACAGCTCAGTCTTATCATGAAACTTATCAAATAAAAGCTCACTGGTTTGGATTCAAGGTCATCCAATGCAAACATTGCAATCCCAGCTGCAATGTATGCCTTTTATAATCTCTTTGTTCTAATATGAAGGTAGAATATAATAACTGGAGAGTCACAAGAGAAGATGAGGAAATTCTGACCAGGAAATGATGCTGGTTATCATGGACCATCACCTTTGCCTTCATTCACAATCTCTTCCGTCTTTCAGGCCACTCATAGCTTCTCAAAGACACTTAATATATGTGCATCAGTAACAAAGATTGTCAGCAGATCTACCAAAGATTTGAAGATGTGACCCTGAAAAGACATCTTGAAAGAGATTACAGAAGACTACAGCAAAGAAAAGCTGCAATCATTGGAGAAGAAAAATGTAGGCATCTCAGGATGGTTTAATGTCAATTCTTCCTTCTTTCTGGCTTCTTCCATCTTGCCTAGCTTATTTTTGATACCATTTCAACTTGATGAACATTTCAGAAGTTTTTTGAACTATCCATTTACTTTCCTCAACTATTCTCGCTCCCTTATGTGAATTGTTCTGTTCAAAACATTTTGATTCGACCTAGGATTCTTTCTGATGACATATTGCCAAACCCACATTTCTTCGCATGGACATACTATACAAACCTAGAAGCAATATCATTGAGACCAATGCCAAAATGGTATCAAGTCACAAAAACATCTGATCCCATGACTCAATTAAGATACAAAGAACTCAGAACAAAGGAATGGGGAATGTGGAAAGATTGAGAATGAAAGTGGAAAGGAAGAAGAAAGTCTTGAAGAAGGCAAAGCTTAAGCTCTGAGGAACAATCTTTCGCAGAAGTTGAAGAACACTTACTCTCTTCACTTGATGCAGCTCAGGAATCTGGAACATAGGAGATATTGGATCTAATAGAATCTGGACCACAAATGGATATTATGGATCAATTCAGGAAACCAGGAAAATCAAATAACACTGATTGAAGATCTAATTACAGAAGAGTGTATTTTCAAGCCATTTCTGATCATTACATGTTTGATGACATCTTTCATTGGTGTTTTGCTAACATTGTTCTGCTTAGCTTAAATTAATATGGCTCAACTTCCCACTGATCCAACAACACTCTGAACTGATGAAACTATTTTGGATTGAATTCGTGTTCTAACTGGTCACAATAACTATGAAGAATGGAGAGAAAGAATGAAAAACTTTCTTAAGGCCTACAATCTTTGGGAACCCACTGAAGGCACTTGCACACCATTGTGGCAAGCCGAGCAAACTGGTGCTTGCTCGATGGCAGTCTATGGAAAAATCTGCATGTCTGTAGATGCCAACATTGATGCAAGACTCTCAACCTATGATGTGCACTACATTGCAGATGGCACAGGACCAGATGATAACAACATTGTAAACCCCAAGATCTATGACACTTGGATCACTCTTAAAAATCACTATCAAGCCTCTGGAATCTTAGCACAGTTTAGCCTTCAAACTTAACTCGACAATGTCAAGATCAGAACAGACAATGTTGGACAGTTCACCAAGGACTTGAATCATGTCCACAATCTCTTAAACAAGCTTGAACTTGCAGGAGATAATCAAGATGAATCTGCTAGAGCCATGCATTGCTTGGTTCAACTATCAAAATACCTCAATTATCTTGTGTCAAACATGACACAGTCTACTACTATATGAAATATTACTCAAGATCACATCCATGATGCTTTTCTGTCATATCCCATGCAATCAAATCAACTCTGACCTTCAGAACAAATCTGCTCATTTCTCCAGTGAATTCCCACCAGCTTTGAAACTCCATTTCTTCAGACATATATTTAATACCCTTACATACTTTCCTTTTCTTCTTTAGTACTAGTTTCACTCCTCTGATTTCTCCAACCCTAGCACAGCTATGGCAAACTGCAGACCTTATGCACTGCTCCAGTTATGACTTCTCTGACTTCCATCTTACTTATCTACATGGCCTTTAACTTTCCTCTGTATATATACTCCAACCACATATGTAGATACCTCAGCCTGAATATCATCTTATATCACTTCCTCCTATCTCTCTGTGGACCTCTCTGATGCATCTCTGACAAAGAATGCCATGACAATGCAAAGGTACAACACACAAGTCATGTATCAAGCCTTTACTCCTCCAGACATGAACCTCTGGATCTCCAACCACCTCCCATGTAACTCCACCCTGCAGATACAACTCCTACTCCTGACCTCCAATCTCCAACCAGAGATAGAGCAGAGCAAGAAACACAAGGTCCTTCAAAAAGGCAAGCCAAGGGTTTGCAGAAGCATCAAATGCAACTGCAAATAGGACAAATTCTTTCAAGAAATGGCCACCTCAGCAAAATAAGTGGTAATCTCAAACCATAAGACAAAGCTCCAGTGAGCACACTGTCAGAGTCATGCTAATGAACTTCCAAATAACTTCAGAACTCAGTAGTTGTCTCATGAGACCTTGGCTTTGCCTTATGTGGTGTACCCTTGTTTCAAGTCTTATTCGATCCTGTATTTGTTGAAGGATCAAAGGGTTGGAGTTGAGTCATCTAGACTTGAAACAAGCAGGGATATCTGTTAGGGCTCAATGGGGATCTAAGCATCAAGCTATTCAAAAGAGAGAATGTCAAGTGCTCCATTTGATATTATGACTGAAGGTATGTACAGCAGAGATGGTACAGTATATATGCTATGAAGTGCACCAGATTTGTAACAGAGTTGTAATGGATGAGTAATGGAATGGAGGGTGGGAATCTATGAACCAGAGCTGCACACCAGTTGTGCAGCTTGCTGAAACTGTGCGGCACTGACAGAAGTGGCAAAGCAAATAATCTGGATAAGAATCCTGTTTGAAGGACTAGGCTTTTCACCCAAACTAATTCCACTATGTGTGGACAATCAAGGTGCTATGTTTTTGCCATCAAATTCTATACAGGAAGTTTGCATCAAACATGTCAGAAATCATGACCATTACATTGAAGAAGCCATCAAGTTTAAAAAAGTTGAACTATTCTATGTTGAAACCACAAAAAAATTCATTCTTCACCAAGAGCCTGGAAATGTCAAGTTTCAAGAAAATATAAAGGCTTTGAAAATCATTCCATATCCTTCAATTGTAACATTGTAGTAAGGTGGATTGTTGAGATCTGTGAATTGGACACTAGGTCCTGTGCTCTGTTAATACAGGCAAATCATGGAGATACTACACTATTTATGTTACTAAAGAAACATGTCAGCATTAAGTGTGACTCATTAATGAGTCATGCCTAATAAAAGATTAATTAAAGTGTAATCTCATTACAGATCTCAAGGATCAATCACATGATCTATATGCAGTCTTTATGACTCAGCTATGATGTTATCAGTCTAGAGGTTTTCTGGCTCCACAACATGTTATGATAAGCCCCTTTTTCCTAGTCATGTGCCTCTCTATGTACACTTGGGTATAAGTTCCAACTTGGATGTTCTTTTCTTTTCATGACTAACATGTATATCAATCACTCATCTTTCCATTGCATTCTATGTGATTTCATTTGCTTTATCAGTGACTCCTTTTTGAAATACCTGGACTCACCCTATGCCTATATATGTATATCCAACCTTACATATATTTTCCAGCTTGGCTATACTTCAAAAACTTAAACCTTTCTCTTGAAATAATCCATCTGGCAGTGATTGTATCACACTTTCTTCAACAGCACAATGAAGGTGAGTTTGTGTCAATGTCCCCATATCCATTTGATAATTCTTATTCTCAGGACTAACTGCTCCACATGAGTGTCCAATGAGTGGCTACTGACTGGCCAAACATTGCCCACATTATCACTCATTGACTTCAATGCATTTTGTAAATGTGTAATTTTCTGTATACCTTACATAGCAATTGAAGGGATACATTTTCTGGTGCAGAAAACCCCTTTAATCAGATAACATTATGTTAACCCACAAACATATTATTTTATGGCCAATACCATTGACAATGTAAAATTTTGGTGAACTTTTTATTGCTTGTAAAATTATTAATTTCCTTTCCAGATGCTTCAGAATCAATAGCATAATTTCTAATTATTTCTTGTATGATGGATACCAGTGAAATCTTATATTTCATGTACCTCCTAAATACATTAAGATAACTTTATACATTCTAGTCAACTTGTCAAACATACTTTGGGGTGCTTATCATATTGTGTGTCAGTCGCTTTTAAAACTCCGATTCGGTATCCGCTCGGCAAGTGACAGGCAACACATGACAACTGCTAACTGCAAGATTAAGAGAACTACTGCATAATGTTTATTCCTTCAATGTCACAGATGTATTTATAGTGCGAGAACCGGGACTCGTGAATTGAAATGGCGGAAATGGTGTGTTTTCACCGAGGTGCCGACTTCGGGGTAATAGGCCCGAAAGAGACGCGAATTAGCCGAAGACATTTCCCAAATTACTGATGAGATGGGGTTGTGTCGGGCAAGGTATGAAATTCTGAGGTGTATTCACACGAGGCCATACAGGATCCTGCCGCGCAACGCGAAACATGATATAACTGCCATTTTTTGCAGACAAATATTGTACTGCAGTTATACACAAATCTGTCATACCGCATAACAATGGAGGATACGTTAAGATAACGAGTTTTCTCTGTGGGGCCATTGCTTATTCCTGTACAGGCTAGGGCTCAGTTGAAAAGTCGGTATTTTCACACAGCTGTTGATAAAGGTAGTTAATAACTGTTAAATAACTTGTTGGAAAATCGGGGCTGGTTTCGGGCTGTTGAAAATTGTGATGAATTCACAACC
>JBBPTO010001921.1:0-12975 GCA_038094155.1 Pulveroboletus cf. aberrans
GGGTGCGAGAGGTGGTGAGGCGACGGGAGGGTGTGGCACGTGTGGAGTGTCGACGGGAGGTCGCGCGGGTGGACGGGAGGGTGTGCGAGGCGAGAGGAGGCGACAGGAGGGGGCGCAGGTGGGCGGGAGGGCGCAGTGCGCGTGCAGCGTCGACGGGAAGCGACAGGAGGGTGCATTGGTGGGCGACATCAGCTTCACAGGCTGCTGCGCGGAGACGATGGAGTCCTCATTCTTCGGGAGCGCCTACGTGGCGAGGACCTTGCCTGAAAAGAGACCCTCAACGAACGGGTTGGCCGAACTGCACCGCGGAGGAGCGAGACGAAGTCGCGGTTAGCGCGGGTGTGATGGAGGGCAAATGACGGCGCCGAGAGGGCGGGGAATGTGCGCGGAAGCGTCTGATGGCGACGAGAAGACCGGAACTTGAAGGGCGCGCAGGGGCATCTGACGATAACGAGAGGACCAGGGGGCACGCGGAGGTGGATGACAGTGACTAGTCAGGACACGCGGGGGTGTCTAATGGCGATGAGAGCACGACGAGAGCGCCTGGGGGCATCTGGTGACGACGAGAGGCCGGCCAGGTGCGCGAGGACGTCTGAGGGTAATGAGATGGCTGGGAAGGTACAAGAGACCCGAGAGGGTGTGCAAGGGTGATGGCACGGACCTTGTGTTATCGTGATGCTGGTGCCATCATCTCGTCGCAGCGCTGCTCTTTGTGATGCCATCTCCGTTGTACCACCGTCGTCGTCGTCATCTTTCTGCGCGGACAGCATCCCCGAATCCAGGTTGAGGTTATTGATCACATTGGTAAGGTCCTGGCCCGAGCTGTACTTGAACAGGCTGACAAGCAATGTGTTCATGAACTGCGCGTCCACGCCGCCGGATGTCAGTTCGCCAGAGGGACTTCCGACGGACGGGCCGTAGTTGACGTAGTCCGTCAGGTCGTACACAAACCCGTTATAGATACTGATCGACTACCCCAGGACCCCTGCAAGTTCGCTGTGCTGGATATCTCTGAGGGAGTATCATAGCCCATGTAGGTGACACGGTTGTTCCAGCACATGATCGCCATGCCCTCAGAGTACCAGTCAAGATGCAAATCGTTCGTGACCGTGCGGAGGTCGTGATATTGCGCGTTGGGATCCATCGTTTTCGCCGTGAACACACGGACTTGCGGAACCCGAAATGCCATTGTAAAGGGCGCCGACCTACGACAAACAATGAGCACTACTTCCCACAGGGAACCAGACATGGCGTGCCAATCTGAGGGTAAAAATGAGTGCGATCAAGTTCCGACGGCGCTGAGAGGTAGACGAACACAGCGTTACACGAACCCAGGCCTAACAGGCTGGAAACGTAATGTGGAGCCCGATAACGGACAGGCAATAAACCTGTGTGAGGGATCGTCTCGTGCAGGGTGTACTCTGGTGTCGTCCTGCATCGCCCAGCATGTGAATGTTTCATGAGAAGGCACGGAAATGATACAGGGAAAATGCAAACCTTGAGGCAGATGTTAAATGCACGTTGGGTGAGCTCGTCATTGACATGGGGAGTCGCCACTGACAGGGTTCGACCTGTTTTACACAAGGGAGATTTGAGACTGGGTTGATGAGAAGTAATTGTCAGTTGTTGAACTGCATTGCATGATCTGAGTCATACCTGAGATGGTTGACACGCCTGGGAGAGAATGGAGGCATGGAGGTTGCACAGGTGAATCAGTGGGGACTGTGCAGTGCGCACTTCGCTATTTTTTTTTTTTCGGTCCGGCAATTGACCACGATGAAAAGGACGAAAGCCAATCACCTGTGGATCGATGACGACAGAGACTACCATATGACCGCGAAGCGGACGAGATGGGTGAGTGATGATGATCGTGGTGGTGACGACGACGAACCTCATATAGTGTTGACGAGTACAATGAAACAGCGACCCGGATGGGCGGGGCCAGGCCTGCGCGGCAAACGTTGGGTTGCAAGAACGGGTTTACATAAAGTCCCCCATTGGCAGAACATGCTTGGTGCCTACTACACAGCGGGCGAGCCGACCACATCAATTTAAGTCTGCGACAAGTTACAACATCGTAAAACAGTACAGTAACAGCATACAACACAACACAAGAGCTAGTGTCCTTCGACCATCATGTGCTTTGTACACCGCAATCAAAGGCCCGATGGAAGGTGGTGGAAATCCGACCTCATGCATGCATCGGCACCTCGATCGCCGACTCGCCGACCGCTCTGGGGCGTGCCAATTTAGGTATGCGCTTCACGCTGTGATCGCCGTGTGATCATGCGGTGATGAGGGGCCATCTGAATTGCTGGGGATGCCCTGGATAACGTGAGAACAAGTCAGTGCTACTTCTAAGGCAGTCGCACTGACAGCATTGAACTTACGTGCTTTTAATCTTCGATGGTGTCGAACCAGCAGCGACGGTTGGAATAGCAGTCGACTCCTTTTGAAACACTTCCAAAGGACGGGCTAGCAATTGCCAGTCGAACCGTGTCTGATCTCCAGCAAGTCGAGCACGGAGATCATCGAAGAGCGAGCGAGCGTACGTATAGTCTGGCTTTGCGTCAAAGGAGAGGTTATGGGAGTACTGCAGAAAGGATCTGAATTCTGCTGGAAGGTTTTTGCTTAGTGCCTCGATTGTGGTTGACTGTTTGATTCGAACGATGGCATTCGAGGCTGTAGTTTGCTTGGACCACGGCAATGATCCGCAGAGTAGGTAGACCAACAAGTAACCGAGGGACTCGAAGTCGTCCCTGCGACTAACCTCATTGCCCAAGTGGCAGCTTATGGATGCAAAAGTCTGCGAGCCAGTAAAGGGAAGATTTCGGCGGAAGGAAATGTGGATATGCGTGCGAGGGTGCCTATACTGTCGCGCAAGAGAAAAATCCACCAAGTAAAGTTGATCACTTAGTACATCCTCTCTAACGAGGATATTTTCTGGTTGGATGTTGTTATGTACGATGTGACGGGAGTGGACATCTTGAAGACGACCAATCTAGAGAATATGTGTGTCAGTAACACACAAGAATAAGCTATTATAACTTACCAGTTGACTTGCAATCAAAGCTACAGTCATAGTTGAAAAAGCCCGTCCGCATTGGTTGAAAACCTCCTCCAGAGACGGTCCAAGATAGTCCAAAATGAGAGCACTATACCCTGATTCTGTTCCAAACCAACAGGGCGAGGGAACTCCACCAATTCCCCACAATGACTCGAGAATATCGAATTCACGATGGAGCGAACGGGCCCCTACGAAGTTGCTGAGCTTCACAACCAACATGCGGTGGCTTCCAGTAAGGTCAACTGCTCGAAATACCGTTCCTAGACTGCGGTTAGTGACAGCCAGTCATGGGTATACCAGATGCATTACCAGATGCTCCAGAGCTTGATTGTTCTATTAATCGGTACCTCCCGTCGACGCGCAGAGGAAACATTTTAGTTGAAGTACAAATGCGTGGGACTCACCGGGAGCAACTCGGACACAACTTCATTTGGTAACAACTGTATGAAACTACGTAGGGAAAGTCCTTACAACGCATCCAACTATTTAAGATAAACTATAGGAGTGTCCTCCCCTTCTTCACAATCAATTGCAGAGATCAACTGGTCAGTTTCAAGTGAAATGTCGAGTTCTTCAGGCTTGTCGTCCTGGGAGAGATCACTATGAAGTAATGTATCGTGTCGCTGGAAGGAGATCCGGCGCTTCCTGAAATCATATTTCAGCATCTGTAGGGCCTCCATGAGAATAGGATTGATCCGGTTTCGTTTGATCGTGTCAGTCTCTGCGCTCGAAGAAAAGATCCGCTCGCAAGGAACGGCTGAAGCTTGTATTGGGAGGTAATCCATGGCAATGGCGAATAGAGTCGGGAATCGTTTATGATTTGCCTACATACGGTGTTAGCATACACATCACATGGTTTGCAAGGTGTGGAGTTACCTCCCAGAATTTAATGGGGTTCGTACCATCCCACGAGTTGTCAGAAGCGTTGACGTATGACCGATATTCATTCTCGACACTTTGAGGCCTATTTTCCCCACTTGGAACCCGCAATCGCATATTTTTGAGGCGTAACTGTGCCGCGAGCCAGTTTATTGTGTGAGTGTGGGCTTGGTTAACGTTCGGTGTAGGTTGGGGAAGCCTCGAATAATAAAGACGCATCTATTGGTCCGTATATCAGAATTCAGCAAAACGATCAGGATGGACTTGCTTACCAGGTCTAAATGATTTTCTCTGCCTTTTCGACATATTCAGCATCCCAGTGGTCATTAATCCATGTCATTCGTATAGAAGGCTCGAGAACTAACACGGAGACATGTCAGTTGCATCAATCCTCCATGCGAATAGATGGCTTACACATCGAGATGATGTAAGCGGAAGTATTGTCCATGCGCTTGTAATACTTTGTGGCCCAATCAAGACCGACGTCCGTCCATGGTTTGGTCCGAGAATGATCTTCTCCAAGGTCCTCCCAGGCAATCATGAAAAGTTCAAAGCACAGGACAGCAGAGCCAAGGCGAGGCAGGCCTTCACCAGACATACGATCTTGAACAGCATGAGGGGCCTGTCATGATCATCGGTCGGATTACACCATGGCCCATGTGCTAGCAGATTTGCTGCACCTCAAGAACCTGCTCAAAGTCTTCCACAACTACCCATTGCCATTTCGACAGCTTATACCGTTCAAGTTCCTTGTTAGTTGGCATGCAGAGGAAGTATTCGACACCCTTGTGTTTGGAAGTTAGTTCAGACGACAGGGATGAGACAGCAATGCCCACCAGTCGCATTCCTGTGAAACGATTTAGCATGGCATACATAGAATCCCAGTGAGTCTCGGAATCTCGCAGTAGTTCGAGTTCGGGAACCATCTCGGGTTTACCTGACGCGTCCCTAAACCAGTTCTTGGAATTTCCCGTCTTGATGGTGTCCATGAATTCATCGCGACGTTGGCCAGAAGCCCGAATAGCCCGAACGACAATGTGGGTTTGCTTGATTGGTTTGCTATGGACGGCGACGGCATAGTTTCTGAGATCTGTTTTGTTGGTGAAAGCACCTTCCCATGTATCTTCGATGCTGCTTATATCCTCTGTCGAGAAACTATTAATAACATGGGTCACACAAATGTGTATGACGTGCGGGAAGCACATGATTTGACGATCTTGCACGTCGAACTTGATATCCCAGTCACAAAGCAACTTGGCCAATTCTTCCATGATGGTCTTGTTGTTCGAAGCATTGTCCATCATGATGTGCCCGACCTAGTTGTCGAGTCATTACTACCTGGTTAGTGAGAGTCGGCATTCAGAACTGACCTTTGCAGTGATCTCTGCCCGATCTAAGATATACATGAATGATCTGGCCAGGGATCTACCATCGTGATTCCCCTTTATACGGCGAAATGCAATCAATGCCGAGCATAGTTCTAAAGTGCCCTGTTCATCTTCTGCAATCCAATGAGCCGTCATCGCAAGGTATGAGTGACGTCTCTGAGATGACCAAGCATCTGCGGTCAATGAGATTCGTCCCAGCGCATGCTGAAAAATCATTAACAAGGGATGAATGTAGTAAACGACGACTCACACTCATATCCTGTTTCAGAACAACAAAGTATTTCTGCCATGCCTCAATGATCAGTTCGCGAGTTTTGGTCCGGTGAGGGACATCCCTGTCACGGAGGTCCTGGCGAAGCAATAGAAGTAGGTTACGGAACTCCTTGGATTCCATGACGTTGATAGGCTGTCAATGCGACGTTAGGATCAGGGTCAAAAAGCGAGAATATTGTACATACCTGGTCATTAGCTACTATGAAGGTGACAAGGTGGTTGTGGAACTCCTCAGTTGAGAATGTGGGGACTGATGCTTGGGTACTGCTTTCAGGAGACACATCAACTTCTCGACGTGGGAGGCTTCGGAGAGTTCCATCCTGAGCTGCCACTTCTCGCATCTCAGCGAATGTATAGCCTTGGTGGAGAGCAGTCTTGACGCTCTTAATTTCTACCGGCCAGCCACGAGCTTCCACCAGAGATAAGTATTCCAGAAGGTGATATTTGTCGATATGGGGGCGACGTGTGCCCGTGGTAGCTGATGCCGCATAGTCGAAATTCCGCCTGGGGTATTTTCGGGCAAATGTGATGGGGTCTGCATTGTAAAGCTCTCTATGTGTCTAAGTAAGGAATAATGTATGGATACCAAAAAAACAAACGCACTGGCAAGGAACGCACAGATAACGACCCTCTTCAGTCTGCTTGAACCAATGCGAGAGGTCAGCTGTTCTCTCGGACTGGGTTCGTTTCAGGGGTTGAAGGATCGGGTCGGCAGAAGCTTCAGACTGGGCCTGAACTGGATTGTTGCCAGTGGTATTGCGACCCGTCCGACGCCGTAGAGTGTTAGGTAAATTGTTTGACTCTGAGTCCGAGTTGCTGTCTGACGAGATGTCCTTGAGGTTGAACTCTTCAGTGTCCTCTTCCGAGGGACGTCGGTTCAACGCCTGGGCTACCTCAGTTGAGCTTGCTGCACGGTTCGTACGCTTTGCTCGAGGTGCTGCTGCAGCAGCGCGTTGACCCTTTCAGGTCATGGATGGATTGAACGCTGATGTGAGGACTCTGAGGGGGGCGATGCGGCGACGGCTGTTTCTTAAATGGCTAGCTTCAGTAGGCGAGTGCACTGATGATAGGCTGCATTCTTACCTGTAGAACAGCGGCGCACGTAAAATATACAGCGAGTCTATGTAAGTGGACGAAAGTGACCCAGGACCCAGGTGCTCGTGCCGTATTGACCCGAGGCTCGCTAAGCATGAGTCAGGCCTTACATGCAATGATAAGCTGGAATTGATGGTTTCAGGACAAAATTACTAGAGTACGACAGCAAACATGAAGATAGACAGCAAAGCATGAGAATAGACAGCAAACTAAAAACACAGAACAGTATACGAGAGGCCTCCTCAATCTGTCTTTTGCCTTGCCTGACGCTTTCTTCTGGACGACTGACCACAGAGCTTAAAGTTGAAAGGCTGGGATGGGGCTCGAGCCTTCCGTTTAGAACGTGTATCCCCGAAGGATGAGTGTGTCAAAGTCATTGCGGAAGAGGCGTTGGTTGATGTGTTCATTCAGCCAAGCAAAAGGAATGAGTGGAGACTCCTCATTCTTCGGGTGCACCTGCGTCGTGATGGCCTTTCCAGAAAAGATACCCTTGACGAACGGGTTGGCTGAGCCGGCCCCTTCCGCAGCGTCGCCAGCGCTGGAACCGCGGAGGAGCGAGACGAAGTTGGAGTTGAGAGAGTTGAGGTTCCGCTCGAGGAAGCCCTCGGAGGAGTATGAAACAGGGCCATTGAAGTGGTTGACAGTGAAGGTGGGAAACCCCAAGCGATCGATCGGCCCGACCTTGAACAACAAGTGGTTGCCCCAGGCTTGCCAAAGGCTTCCACCATCGTGTGATCCGTCTTCTTGTACGACCGACGGGCCTCGTCGTCCATGATGTGGATCAGTCCGCCGAGCTTGTTCTGCAGGAGCCGAACACACTCGGCATTGTCAAAGTAGGGAATGGAAGGAATGAAACGAGTGATGCCCTCGGTCTCGTACTCGTCGACGTGCGACTCAAAGATGCGTTTCTGGATGAAATTCTGCAGACGCTCATTGGCGAAGTTGATGCAGAATTGGTTGAGGGAGTTGGCGCGGCTGGTCATGTTCTGCGCGCCGGGGAGGTCAATTATACTGATGAACGTGGGGCAAACTCCTACCCGCTGATACCACTGAACAGCGGGGAGGTGAGAATCTGTGCGGGATGATGGCGCTTAGGCCGGTTTCACGGTTTGAAACCGATTTGAAACTGAACCATTACTACGGTTCGGTTTGCCAAACCGTGGTAAAAACCATTACCGGTTTCGGTTGCAAACCAGTTAAAAACCCGAACCGCGGCAACACTAGGTGGAGGACATCAGAGAAACTCGAAGGATGAACAAATACTTGAAGGAAGTGGGAATGTCACTGTAGGGAGCTTGAGTCTCCTACAATGGATTGGGGGCCAGCGATTGCAGCCCTGCATGCACTCCAGCCTTCTATCAATCAGCAGTTTCTTGAGCAGCCCCAATGGCTTGGAGGAGATCTGGAGAGAGGCATTCAGAAATGGCCCAAACTGCATTGGCCTGCCAAAGGGCTGTTTTTAGTGTTGACTACTGGACATTAGACATGATAAAGGACAGGAAAGCTGTGACACACACCATCAAGTCCTCTAATTCACTGCACCAAGCCTCCTGCTCATCTTGAAGATTGTCGCCATCATCTGGCTGGCAGGCCACTGTGGCCACAAGTTTGTCCTGCACAGCATCAACGTGCTTGATCATGTCAGTCTTGAGCATGTTGGTCATTGAGACTGTGTTATTAAGGGCCTTGAGGGCAGTGAGGAGATCAGCATATGGAAGTGGTGGACAAAAGAAGTGGCAAGGATGGTGTAGATGGGAGAGAGGAAGCCTGTGTCTCAGGGTTGTGTTGATGTGATGCATGTTCAGGAGTTGCTGAGCCATTGTTCTTAGCAGGCAATGGATCTCCAGATTCAGCCAAGTGGACAATTGACACCAAGCTGTGACTTCATCTTAGGTCAGTGTGGCCATGCTGACTGAGGACAGTCAGAATGCAAGTCCCCCACAGATGTAGGAGACCATAGGCTCCTATGGTGCAATCCCTCATTTTCCCCAGTTTCTGAGTTCTTTCCAAGGTTAATGAAGTCATGTCTGAAGTGTTCCCTCAAACACCAAGTGCTGCCCGTCCTGTCCCTGCTGTCCATCTGTCCAGTGTTCATAGGTCTGAGTCAGGTGAGTTCCAGACTTTCTTTCTTTTCATACATAGAGTCTCAGAAAGTGGGTGGGAGTCCACCAGACCCAATCCTCTCAGTCATGTAACAAGTCTCATTTCCCTTGTCATAGTTTCCCTGGTCATATACCTAACTTTACCTATGTTTCCAATATGTACAAAGTCTCAGGAATTCCTGGACTATAAATGTTGTATCTCAGACTTCAGTCTGCATTGAATCCTATCTCTTTCAGTCATTCTCTAAAGTCTCGAGGACTCAATCTTATTGTTTCCACTGCCATTCAAGTCAACTCCCACAAGTATCGACCATTCTCATAGTTGGACTTTAGCCCTACCATCATGGAGAAGTCTGAACTCTCATTTTCCAGCTTTACAGTTGAGTGGACTTCAGTTTTTTTTCCCCTCAGACATTGTTCTAGACCCTTGAATCCCTTTTGGGTCACGTTTTCCACTCACACTCGACACTAACTGCTCAGAAAACCCACTCCAGGCTTTCTAGCATCTTTACAGTGATGAACCAGGTAAACCACGGTCCCTCTTCCAAATAAACCTGCTGAGGAGAAGAGTACCTTGACTATCTGATACAGGTTCTTGTTGACCCTGATCTACCCCATTCAGGTCTGACAAAGATCAGAAGATGAGGAGAGATCTAGAGAAGTGGTCAGATCAGGAGGGGGGAAAGCCTAAGAAAGTTAGAGAGGTACACACTGGGGATGATATCACTAACAAAAGCTGGAACACAGGCATTACCCTTGTGGGCAGGTACTTGCCATTTTTCTCCCTCCTCCTCCTTCTCTTCGATAGTGCTTGGAGTTTCCATTGATTCAATGATAACCATTCAGTGGTGAGTCGGAATGGATCAAGTAAGCATTATGGTAATTGTAGTGTCAAAACTGACACACAACCTGGGCCCAAACACAACTGCCACCAGAATTGACATAAATAGGTGTGGGCTTTGATGTATATCAATGGGGCAGCTGACACAAAGGCCAAAGCGGTCATATAAGTAGGTTTGCATCACCTCCTTGCATAGGGATAAGCAAAGGATGAACGTCTCCATGGTTGGTTGAGGAATGTGAGATAAGCCTTGATGTGAAGGGTTTTTGAAAGATGGCTAGAGGGGGCCCATTTCTTGGTGGTGAATTTGGCTAGCACCATGAGGTCAGTCCATGAGAGCGACTCAGTGGCATAGCTTGCTGACTCGACAAGGATGATGTCTGGATGTTGATCGTAAGCACCAGTACCATTCTTGATACTGGGGAGATGATGGTTGCTGTAGGATCCTAGCCAGTGATGATATGGAGCTGGGGTTCTGTGGCCCACAGCTCTCACTCTCACAGTTGATGCCATAGCTGTGGCAACAGCATTGAAGAACACTGCCACTAAGGTTTCTCTCCAGCCACCACTTGAGTCAGTGGTATTGATAGCTTGGTGCTCTAGGATAGCATTCCCCAAGAATGGAAGTGGCCAATTCCACTGTTTTGCATTACAATCATAGAGTGGAAAGTATGAATCATGAGAAGTACATGAACTTTCAAGGTGATTGGGTTGGTATTTCTTTACAGTTTCTCAGAAAATCTGTATTGATTCTGGTGTTGGGATATCAACAGAGAATTCTTCAAATATGATATTGAGGGCATAGTCCAATTTTCTGAGGTGTGATGATTGGGCTGATTCATAGATGATTGCATCATCCAGCTCCTAAGCAGTGATTTTGTCCATTGTGATAACTGAGTGGCCACTCATTGGGACAGGATAGGAACCAAGTTTGTACACTGCATCTATGGTGTGTAATTTGGGGGTGGAGGTGGCCATGGTGTGCCAAGGTGTAAGAATGGATTAACACACATATGTACATGTACATAAAAGGTTAAAGGGACAGTGGGTAATAGATACTTTTATTAAAGTACTTGTTGAGGAAAAACTTGCAAGAATGTTTCAAAGCATTTGACAATGTCAGGTGGGGGTCTGCATGGTAGCCAAAGTGAGGAATGAGGTTCACATATGCACATATCTGTGTCAGGGGGATAATATCCCCCAGATGATCCCCACTTGCATGCACTGCTCATGTAAGGATGTGCATCTGTGTCCCCAAGTCCTGGCCACCTGAACCTGTCTGAGCAACAATATCAAAATGCTGAACATAAGTGACAAACCAGTCAGTCCATGTCCACCACTGGTTGAACTTCCTCAAAGGATGCATGATAAGACGTAGTTGTACAATGGAATGACCTAATGTCAGATTAGATTCTGATCCTATTGAACAGAAAATCAAATGAATGTGACCACAAACCTGTCAGGCCACTGTTTGGCCAAATGTGTGAACAGTCCATATTTGCTACCACCAAGTCATAACAACTGAATGGCCAATCAGTGTCTGGTGGTGATGCAAGAAGGGTTTGTGTGGGTAGGATGGAGTCAGTGTGGAAATCAGTTGTTTGTAGTCAAAGCTTAAATCATACTTGAATATCTTTGAATGGAAGAGAGGCCAAATTTGATGATCTATGAGGCCCACAAATAGGATGCATGGTATGAGCACCCCAAACTCACTTGCTGTCGAGGAAATCAGCCAAACCTATTTTAAGACCCATGAGCACTCTATACTTGCTTGAGAGAGAGAAATTTTGACCTGACCTACTCATAGATTAGGGAGTCGAAATAGCTCAGTGGCAGCATCCACAGATATGCAATGTATCTGTCATATCCTGTGTAATCGACACAACTCCAACCTCCGGATCAACTCCACCCATCCCTCTGGTGACCTCTCACCAACTCCACTCTTCCATTCCTCCAGACACCTCTCAGATTCCCTTACGTATTTCCTTTGTTCTGTATTTAGTTTAGCTTCACTCTCTGACCCCTCCGATGCTGTGTAGCACAGCTCTGGCATATGACTCTCTGACCTCCGTCTTACATATCTACATAGCCCTCCATTACTAATCTGCAGTCACTCCGACATATATATACTCTGACTTCTGTATGTAGATACCTTAGCCTGAATATCACCTTAGACTCTCTCTTCCAACCTTCTCTGGTTCTCTCCAATGCGTCTCCGACCAAGAAGGCCGTAACAGTGCTAGGGCACAACACACAAGTCCTGCACCAAGCCTTCACCTCTCTGGATGCGATCCTCTGGACCTCTGGCCATCTCCGGCCATTTGATCCCCTTTGACCTCTGATCTCCGACTGGGGTTTGAGTGGAGGAGATCTGATCTTAACAGTATCAAGGGGTCATAAGCAAGATTGAAAGTGACCTTCCCAATAGAAAAAGTGCGATGTGGCAGGGAATTGAGTTTCTCATTTGACACTATGGCTGCCACATGTGCAAAATGATCAGTAAGACCCTTGGCTGGCAGCACTGCCATTGTCCCCATGTCAGCTTCATCATCAACACCTTCACCATCTTGGGGGCACAAGCTCAGATCTTTGAGGGAAGTTGTGAGTTGAAAGCTCCAACATTTCTCTGAGCAGTTGAGGTGCTGGCAGATTTGTGGGTAATAATTATTGTTGTTGCTATCACACGCAGGGTCCTTGGTCTGCACAATGTGCACATGTTCAGTAACATCAGCAGACCACTGGATATTGGCACCAACCCTAGGGATACTCGGCACAATACTTTGCATAAGTTCTAATTTGGAAATATGTGTTATATCCATGACAGCTCCAGTTCCTCTGAAACCAACTCTGCTCATACCTCCAGTGATAACTCACCAATTATGTGTTCTTGACCCTCCAGACCTCAGTATATACAATACATTGTAAGGAGCCATAGCTCCTTAGGTTCGTATCCAGTCTATCCATGTCCAGTTGACTTTTCCTAGGTTGTCTACAGTCTCTCTCAAGCATGCATTCAAGCCGTGTACCATCTGTGTCCTATCCATCATCAATCCGGTCCCAGTCCATCCTCTATCATATGTATCCAGTCCATCCAGGTCTGGTTTCCTCTCTTTTCTTTGAAGTACTTACCATTTCCCACCTGTTTGTATAACTGGATGTGGTGCAGTGGTGGTCATATTTCCTTTTTTTATTGTCAGTGATCTGTCCCCACTGATAATGGGATGATGGACACTATCTTTAATTACAGGTACTTTATGTCATGGCTAGACTAGCTGTCAGTCAAAAGTCAAGGGAAATGCCCTGACTATAAAATTTGTACCCTCCAAAATT
>JBBPTO010001922.1:0-12975 GCA_038094155.1 Pulveroboletus cf. aberrans
GCTCTCATGCTTTCCAATCACTCCTCACTCATTCCTGACTCCACCCTCTGCCCTCTGTTTCTCCATCTGACTCTGACTCCCTCCATTCCTGTCTCACCCTGGTCTTTTCTGGCCTCCTCCAACATTTCCTTCCCTTGTCATTCCCCTCATTCCAGCCAAGTCACACACATGTTCAATGATGGCTATTTACAAGATTGAAGGCAGATCAACCACTGGTACTCCATGTCACTCTCTAACTCCCCATCCTCCACTTCTCTGTCCTCTGCTCCCTCTGCCTGCTCTGCTGCCTTCTTTGATGCTGCTGCATCTTTCTTGATCAATTTGACCAACTTCTCCACAACCACTTCACTCATCTACATCCTCTGGCACTTTGGCACCCCATACACCTCCTATGCACTCAGATATCTGACCTCTGACTTACTATATTTACATAGCCTCTAATTTTCTCTGACTATATATATTCTGATTCTATATGTAGATACCTTAGCCTGAATATCATCTTAGACTCCTCCTCTGTTCTCTCTCCAAGTTTCTCTGATGCATCTCTGACCAAGAAGGCCATGATAATGGAGAAGATGTGACACACAAGTCATGCATCAAGCCTTCACCCCTCCAGAGCCTTCAAGGGGCCATCTCTGGCCATTTCTTCCCTTCAATCTCCAATCTCCAACTGGAGTTTGAGTGGAGGAGATCTGATCTTAACAAGATATCAGCCTTCTGCTATGTAAGTATCTCAATGGTGGCCAGTGTACCAGGTACAGTGGGCTATGATAAAACTGAGGCAATCACAATTCAAACAGGGATGATAGATGCACTTCTAAAAAGAGAAATTGATGCCAGAAGATGTAAAATTATAGTATACAAGCATCACCATCAAGGCAGTATCCAGTCCATAGTGCAGGAGGCATCTCAAATGAACTGTTATGTTTTCTTCAAGAATTGGTTGGCACAATTTCTGGAAAGAATGGAAAGCATTCTATCAGTGGAGTCAGTCAATGAGAAGCAGAAATATTCGATAATAGTTCATAGAAATTTTTCCTTACCTGAAAAAATGCAGGATCCTTATCAAGAACATGAAAAATTTGGCACTAATACCTGGCCAGATATATCTATGCAACCTCTGTGGATATCATCTTCTTGAAACATGAGATGATCTGCCACTCAATAAGTATGCCATGGGCAAGAGGTATCTCAGTGCTCAAAGCATTAGATAGGGTACATGATCATCTGGACATGATACAATATAACTCACCTGGCCAATGGACAGGCTTTTCAAGAATAATTGGGTCACATTCCAAGCACATATAGTTTCATTCTATGATAGAATGAACATATTGCAGTGATGCATAGCATGTTTACAATGTACTATAAAGAATCTATGCTACTCTACTTGTACATGTAACTAGCTAGCTTAGTGGTGGCTTAAGGCTACATGCTGGAAAAGAAGAAAAGAAGCATGGGGAAAGGCACTGTTTAAATAGTGGCAACCTACTTAAAACTCAGATACATCAAATTTAACCTCACTTAATCTGAGTTTCAATGTTAGAGTATGTTATCATGAATATCATACTAGTAGTTAATAGTGGAATAGAGTATGGTATTTAATATTTGAAGTGTGAAAAGTTAGTACAGTTGTAGAGAAGTGGTAGATTAATACTACAAAAACAAAGTTTATGCTGAAGTGGTGAATAGAACTTCAACTTGGATGATATGGTCCCAAGATACAGTGACCTTCAAAACCATTGGAATGTTTGACTTCAACTCAGTGCATGAAGTGCCCTGCAATATTCTGTGGGAATTCTGCTTAGCTTTGGTGGGACCAAACAAAGTACAAACTCCTGGCACACACAGGCTGTGAAGATATGACCATATTAAATCAACAATACCATTGCAACAGTTTTGCATCTTTTAAGAGGCAAAGCAGAATCATATTGAAATAAGATGATATTTGATCTCAATTACACATACAAAGAAAGATATACATATAAACAATATTTCAGAGTTTGAATTAGTTCACACACTTCTTTGCTTTCAACTTGTACCATCATGAAATCCCTCTCTGCTATTCAAAAGGCCAATATTCTCTCTATGCTTGATGCTGGCCAATCTGCCCACTCTATTGCTTCTGCTACTGGTCTTCATGTGTCTACCATATCTAGACTTCGCTCCAAAGAGCTTTCTGAGCTTCAAAAATCTACTGGAGGTCACCCATCTAAGCTTTCTCCCACCAATATGTGTCATGCTATTCATCTAATCTCTTCTGGAAAAGCAGAGAATGCTGTTCAAGTGACCAAAGCTCTTACCCAGCTTGTCCAGGAGCCTCTATCTACTACCACAGTGCATTGCCACTTGAAGAAAAGTGGTATGAAGGCTGTAGTCAAGTTCAAATGCCCCCCTCTCTTGGCCAGGCATAGTAAAGCTCATTTGGATTTTGTCTATGACCATAAAGATTGGACTATTGATGATTGAAAGAAGATCATATGGTCTGATGAGACCAAAATCAATTGCCTGGGTTCAGATGGGTGCAAATGGGCTTGGAAAAAGTCAGGAGAAGGGCTTAGTAATAGGCTGGTTGAGGAAACAGTCAAGTTTGGAGGTGGTTCTGTGATGATATGGGGCTGCATGGGTTGGGATGGCATTGGATATGCTACCAAGATTGACAGTAGGATGGATGGGGACCTATACCTTCAAATTTTGAAGAATGAACTGCAACAAACCATGCAATTCTATAGTTTTAATCCTCCTGACATCACCTTTCAACAGGACAATGACCCCAAGCATACTTGCAAAAAGGTCAAGGAGTGGTTAGAGGAGCAGAATTTCAGGACTATGGTATGGCCTGTACAGTCTCCTGACCTTAACCCCATTGAGCATATCTGGAGTTATCTGAAAAGGAGGCTGGCAGAGCATGAGCACCCCCATAAAGGAATTTTGGAGTTGTGGGAGAGGATTCAGGAGGAATGGAATAAAATACCAGCTGAGGAGTGTCAAAAGTTGATTGAGAGTATGCCTAGAAGGATTGAGGTAGTGATCAAGGCAAAAGGAGGCTATGCCAAGTACTAAATACCCCTCTAATAATAAAGATGCAAAACTGTTGCAATGGTATTGTTGATTTAATATGGTCATATATTCACAGCCTATGGGTCAAATCACATGACACAGAGGCCCATTTGTAGCTAGGAGTTTGTACTTTGTTTGGTCCCACCAAAGCTAAGTGGAATTCCCACGAAATATTGCAGGGCACTTCATGCACTGAGTTGAAGTCAAACATTGCAACAGTTTTGAAGGTCACTGCAACTTCAGAGGTGTTCAATAGGGTTTAGGTCAGGAAACTGTGCAGGCCAGATCATAGTCCTAAATTCCTGCTTCTCTAACCATCCTTTTGCAGGTATGCTTGGGATTATTATCCTGCTGAAAAATGATGTCAGGAGGATTAAAACCATAATACTCCAGTGTTTTCTGAAGTCTACCATCTATCTTGGTGGCAAGTCCCACCCCTCCCAAGTCAAATACATCATTGAGGAACCACCACCAAACTTGACAGTTTCTTGCACCAGCCTATCATTAAGTCCCTCACCTGCCCTTTTTCATGCCCTTTTGACCCCATCTGACCATATCACCTTCTTCCAGTTCCCCAGAGTCCAATCCTTGTAAGCATAAGCAAAGTTCAAATGAGCCTTGCAACGTCTAGCAGAGAGGATAGGATGTTTGGACTTAACCACAGCCTTTATACCAGATTTCTTCAAGTGAAGATGAACTGTGCTGTCAGAGAGTGGTTGGTTGATAATGTTGGTAAGAGATTTGATTACTTGACCAGCATTTTCAGCTTTGCCAGAGGTGATAAGATGGTGGGCATGGTAAATATTGGTAGGAAAAAGCTTGCAAGGGTGGCCTCTCACAGCTTTGGGAAGGGTAGAATGACTCTTGGAGTGACATCTGGATATAGTAAAAGGGCTGACACCAGTTTGCTTGGCAATGGCTTCATCAGGTTGGCCAGCATCAAGCAGAGAAAGGATAGAATTTTGTTGAGTAAGAGGGAGGGATCTAACCATGATGGTGGTTGAAAACTAAGAGGTGTGTGAACTTTTTTAAACTCAGACATACTATTTCCATGCATGTCCTTGTTAGTACAAGCAAATACAGCTGATTATTCTACTACAGAACCATGATCCTGGTTACCAATTGAAAAGCTCAAAAACTCTTTCCATGACATTACTGTTTTAAATGGCCATATCTTCACACCATGTAAATTCTATCACATGACTCAGAGACCAATCCAATAGCCAGGAGTATGCTCCATTTATAACCCTGTCAAAGCTAAGTGACATTCCCACAGGGGTAGGCAGTGTGCATCACACATTGCAAATAAGGCAAACATGGAAATGGTTTTTGAGCTCACTGTATTCACAGGGCATGAATGCCAAGTCAAAATTTCAACTGAGCCCTAAACTGGTTGTGACTGAAACCAGTCAAAGACCATTTACAAGTCTGGATACAAGATTTTACTACAGTACAGGTCAGTATATACTCATTCAGTAATTACTCTGTGTGGTCCAAGTCTGTTGAAGTGTAAAAACACAAAGTGAAATTGTGAACCTTGAACCAGACAGAGTAAGTGACAATGTGTTAAACATGCTGCAGCTAGTAGCATAAGAAATCCTTTTAAATGGCCTTACTTTGAATCAATATCTCACTATACAAGCCCTCTACTATGGCTCTGAAATTAAAGCAAAGTGGAAAGGTAACCATGAAAATTCTAGCAGCACCATGTTGAGACCACCCAAGACAAAGGCAGCAATGCAGCCATCAAAATGAAAAGGGAAGAAATGAACAGCTGAGATCAGTAGTGATAATAACAGTGAACATCTTGATGAAACTGGCAAACATCTTACCAATACATCAAAGTTTCAGAAATGGATGTGAAGTGACTCTGTGCCATTGTCAACAATTGAAGTGGTTCAGGTAATATCTGATGATGATGAAGAGGTGAGTATTGATGATAATAAGGAGGAGGGAAAAGATCCTGAGGTAATCATGCATCTTGTATTTATGAAACCTGCATAATCTGCCATTAGTTAGGCATATATGAGGATACATCTGATGGTCTTGGCTCAGAGAATGAGGTGCCAATATCATGCTGAAGACCAAGAAGGAATGAGCTGATGACATACTCACCATCTTCTATGAGAAGTGTGCAGTAAAATTTACTTATTCTGATGGTAAGATTGAGAGTCTGAAAGGATGATGGTGTAATGAGTGCAGATTAATAGTACAAATGAAAATAAAACAGGAGCAAGAAGCTAACCTTTGATGTTCAGAAACAATGGGCAGTTTATAAGGCAGCATAGAAAACATAAATCATTTCATTTAGATGGAAATTCATCCTGCCACCAACATATATGAGGGCACTATGAACTATACTAAGCAATATGCACAGAAAAAAACACCACCATGCAGGCCCTGGAAGGCAGTGCATGCAAAGGTGGCTGTAAAATAACTTGAAAAGAAGGGCCAACAGACACTGGATGCTATGTTGCACAAGTCTTCAAAGTTGGCCAAGTGTTCCAGGGATGCTGTGTGAAAGAGAGTATCTGAGTTCAGAGTTTGCCACAACTGAGCCATGAAGCAAATAATCTTATTTTATAACATATACTCACCATTGTACTTCTGAACTTCATAGTTATTGGCAGTAGCAAATAAGGCTGTATTTTGCAACTGCCTTGCAGCAATGAAGCCACAGTATTTGAAGGCAGACCTACCATCTACTCATGACATATTCATATTCATTAGCAATTCATTCATCAGCTTGTTTGATGAGTGCAAGATGAGACTCAGGGTCTGTTCTAATAATCAACTAATTTGTTAAATAATCCTGATCTTTGGTGCATGACTTGGACAGAGTGGTGCAATAGGTCTCATTTCAACAACAACTAATATCTAGACAGCCAGTCAAACCAAAGCATTATTTATGGAAATCACTGCCCATTAGATACAGAAAACTGAGGATCTCCAGCAGAAGCTATGCAAGGAGATTATTGCATTCCAATCAATTGTTGAACCACATGCGGGGTTCAATCTTTCTCATTACTTTGTCAGGCTATGTGAATGTGCTGGAATTATCACTAAATCATTCTCAAAACTCTTTTGTCTCATTGCGGATAATGCCAGCAACCAGATTGGACTTGCAATCACATTGAGAAGCTGCTTTTCCACTGTCATATCTATTCCTTTGATCCTGCTAAATATCACCTGCCCTGTTTGGCGTATGTACTCAATCTTGTGAATACATTGGTTATGAGAATTCTCACCTGTATTGCAACAATTGAGACAACTACTGCAATATGGGAGTATGATCCAACACTTTCTGAAAACCAAATTCTTGGCAGACATCACTTGATTTAATTACAGCTATGTGCACACTTGCTATCAGGATTCAAGCTATGGGCCAATGAGTTGCATATTTCAACCACATTACCGCATGCAGTATGATGCATTACATGGCAATTATGTTAACCAGGTAGTCTAGTCAATTGATCTCTTTGTATGTTCAGCAGACAAATTGTTTGAATCCATTACAACAATTCATCAGCCTAGTAGACCTGCCAAAGAAATTCCATGAAAGGAACTTACATTCTCACCAGTTGGATAGAAACACAACAACATAACCTGCATTATTATTTCTGATGCAAACATGCTTCAACATTCCTTTTCTTTGGACACTATCGCAACACTCTGATGTGCTATTCCTACATTCAAGAAATTTCTACTGACATGGGAACTGAAAATGAAAAGCAGTTGCCTTGAACTTTATCATGAAGAAATTCAAAGCAGGCTTGAGAAGGTTCACAAATATTACAATCAATTTGATGAGAAGCTCATCTACATTCTTGCTCTGGTTCTTTACTTATCCTACAAGCTCAACTATATCAAAATGGCATTGGGTGAAGCTAAGGAGCAGCAGAAGAAAAATCAAGCTGGAGACCCATTTGCCAAGGATTGGCATGATAAAGTGCTTAAATTTTTCAAAAAAAAAAAAAGCAAGATTATTGACAAAAGCCTGATTTTGACCTCACCTCCTAATATGACTCAGAACCACTTAAGGCTCTAGGCTGCTTTCACTAGTCAAGGGAAGGGGGAATGAGTCGACACTGTAGATGCTGAGGAAAACACCAATAGGACAAGACTGCCCACTGGTGGCTGCATTCTTGTCCTTTATATACTAGTCTACATGTTTGTACCTATTGTATTCTACTCTAGATGTCTTTGAGGATACCATAAGAATCAGGTGTGAGGGAGGCATGGTGTGGAAGAATGAAAGATGATACATACATGTGTAGAGGAAGGGCATAAAATGATTTCAGGGTCATGGTTGATCCATGTAAGACATAGGAATGTTCTAGGAAGGTCTGGAATGCATAGCATGATGTACTGTACAGATGGAAAGGGTTTGCATAATTAAATACAAAGTTCCAGTTGAACTGTTGTACTTTCAGTGCTTTCAAGATTCCGGGTTCCAAGTTCCTGTGGTTCTGACATGCTTCTCAGCTTCTGAACCTCCCAGTTTTCAAGTTCAGAAGCATCACTTCCAATGTGTCAAACATTCAAAGTGTGGTCAGAAGTGTCAGAAGGGGTGTGGAAGTGGCTGTAATACCTCCTGTCAAAATATGACACCTTTGAGATCCTCCAACTTACTTTAGACCTGCATTATCACAAATTTGAGGCTTTTCCTACAAAGTATAAATTCTAACACTGGAGTTACTCAGAATTGGCCTTTACACTTGGTAATGTCTTTTCTTTGTCTCAGATCTCATATTTCCTATTCTGGACATTATATTGGAGTTATATTGGAGTTCATGTATCTGATCTCTATTACTATTCAGTTAGTCTGCTTTCATTTTCCTTCCTCAGTAGTTTTGCCATCACTGTGCAACAGCTGAGGTGATTTTCTACCTACATTGTACCACTTCTATTACTTATGTTTGTAGTCTGGGCACTTCTGCCTCTGTTAAAATATGTCTCTTTTTTCTCTGTTTTTCTATGGTTTCTCATACTTAATTGAGGGTATGATTACTTCCATGCCACCTATAGTGCTCAGCAAAAGTGTGTGGTGTAAATTTACCATACACTACCTGTTAAGACACCAGAACCCAGTGTGGGGTGTAAATTACAGTAAAATACACATGATCTGTAGCACAAGCTTGAATGCATGTTGGAAGTGTTGAAATTAGGGTAGTAGAGCAATTGGACATGAAAATTTCATCTGAATCACTGCTTGACCTCTCAAGGCAACCTAGATTCACACCATGGATGACAGAATAACTGCTAAGCTTGATCAACTGCAAGTGTTACAGTCAGCCCCCTTTTTCTCTTATCGTATGTCTTATACATATGCATGGGGATAATTTTCAACTTGGACATTCTATTCTTTTCATTGCTTACTATGATACCATGACTACTTGTCACTTCCATTGCATTCCATGCAATTCCACTTGCTTGGTCAGTCACTCCTTCCTTTTCTATCCTGAACTCATCCTGTATCTATATAACCCTCACCTTTCTGTCCTTGTAATTTCCAAGCTGGACTTCCCCTTCATGTACCTTAATACACTGGGTTTTCACTCCATCCATAGCTCTATGTCCTAGTCCCTCATTGGGAAACCTTTAGCTCTCTGAGACTTCATAGAGCTCTTGAGGCTATGCTGTTCAGTGAATCTTTTGCCACCCTGTGATATTAGATTGTAGGGAAGTCTAGTTCTATTTGATGATTGATTATTGAGACTGAGCAAGAAGAACACCTTGTTTACTTTGAACTCTAGTACCTCATCTTCATAGAGCAGCTTGCCCTGCTCTCCTTTGTTCTTAGTACTCTAGACCCTCTTTAGAGGCTACATCTATCCTCTATCTGAGATAGTTGTAACAAAAGGTCTAGCTTTCCCTTGTCAGCTACCACCTGGTAAGCCATCATTCCCCCCAGGCCCCCATTGATACTCATTGGCAATCTTGCCTCAATGATCTCTCTGACTCTGAGTTGCCTCCATACACTCAGGCCTCCTCTGAGAACAATGACCTATATCTATCCACCAAGGAGTATATGGAAGTCACCCTTGACCTAGCCCACTATCTCTCCCATTCTGCATCCATTTCTCAGGTGCCAACTCCCCTGTCACCAACATTTCAGCCACAATCCTCTTTTCTAGTAACCCCTTAGATCCATCCATACCTAGCTATGTCTTCATTCAAACCCATGAAGCTTAAGCTCAGCCCCCCAACATGCTTTGATAGCAACACTACCAACTTTGAAGTATGGCTGGATATTGTTTCAGCATACCTCCTAGTTAACTCTGATGCTTACTGCAATGACAACAAGAAGGTTACCTTCACCCTCTTATGTGTGACCCTTGGGTTCACTGTAGGAAATAGGATTTCCCTACAGTGATATCCACTTCTTTCATGGTCCTCCAATAGCCCCTATCCTGTGCCCCCACCAAACCCAAGACCATCCTGCTGCCATTTGTCCCAACCTGAGTCAAGCCAGTTGAAGTTCAAAGGTTAGTTTTGAATTCAATGTCCGGACCTGAGTTCCCACACACCAGATCTGGTGTTCCTGCACCTTGGAACCTGTTCCTGCACTCTGGGTTTGATCAGAATTTTGTCTTTTTCATGTTTCCTTTACTGTACTTCATTCAGATATGCCTGCATTAGACTTTGGTGTCTAGGAATTAGTTTCTAGACTGTGTGCAATTCACCACCATCATTCCTGAGCCTTTAATTTCGGTTTCCTAGTCTTTTTCCTACATTATCCTACATTTTCCCCTCAAGTTCTGTAAGATTAGTTGGTTCCCTAGCCCTACTGAATGGGGGAAAGCCAGACTCTAGTTTTCCAGTGTCTTGTGGACATCTAGTGAGCCTTTCCTGTAGTCCTCTTCTTTTTCTTTTGCTTTCTTTGCAATCCCCTTGGACTGAGATATACACTCACACCCCTATTTCTTACATAGGACTCCATTCTGAGTCCTTTTGCTACTTTATACTGCCAAATTCTGGGCTAAGATATTTCAGAGAAAGGCTGTCACTATAAGAGCTTTGGAGAATGGTCCAACTATGTCAATCAGTTCAAAAAATCTGTTGTCAGACAGGACAAAGTGGCTGATACACTAGCATGGTTGTCATCTGCTCATATGATCAAGGATAAGAAAGGACAGTGGATTCCTTTCATTGTAGACTTCAATTCTGAGTTTCAAGCTCATGCTGTGAGACTTTCAGTGACCAACACTGTCCTTATCTCATTTTACCAGCTGGCCATCACACCACCCCTTAGCACCTGAATCCTCTCCATAGAAGATGTCCCTGAAACCATTGAAGGATGATACAAACATGCAATCTCCTTTCAAAAACAGTGGGAGAGAGCAAACCTTGTTGCTGAAGCACACAAAGGAAGAATGAATCCTTTCCATGCCTACACCACCCCCTTATCCTCAAAACCTCTCTTAGATTCCAATGCCATGTACATTGACACTGTCTCCATCCCTCACCCTCAGAAGCTAACTTTCAAAGAACAGGAGTGCTGTCATTAGAAAGGACATCATTTCAAATGTTGGAAACCCAGACATTTGGCACTGAACTGTACTGCCACCTTCAAGGGCCCCCCAAGACCTTTTATCAAGAAGATAATAAAGAAAGACCCCAGAGATCTTTTCACATTGAAAGAATGTGAGAAAGATGACAAAGAAGTGGTGAGAATGATAACTGGCTTCTACTTCCAGGCTTTTTAGAATGAAGAATAGCCTTGACATCTGCCACCTCCTATTCAGTGTGTGCTTCTGTATCTGTATCCTGTACAATGAAATCTATGCAGATTCCTGTTGAACTCATCATACTCTCACACATGTTGAAAAATGTCAAAACCCACACCCTGATTGATAGCAGCATTGACATCAACTACACTGACTCGGGCCTTGTTTGGAACAACAATCTCCTGACTTGAGAAACCATTCCAAGTCTGCAATCTTTACATGTCCTTGAATAAGAAAGGTAAGGTGTCATTCTCTACTACATTCTTTGTCAACATTGAAAGGATTGCTAAAAAGGTCCTTTTCTATATCATGGATTGTGGATGACAGAACATCATTCTCAGATTGCCCTGGATCAAGGTGGTTAACCCCCTCATTGACTGATTTAAACAGACCTGTACCATCTCTAAATCCCTCGATGAGTCAAAAGACTTATATCAAACCCATGTTGCTGACCTTTAAAAGACACAACAAGTTCTACCTGTTATGACTACCTTGGGTAGAGATAGGCATAGCCCTTTGGAGGGGTCTAGGGATACTAGGATGAAGGAGAACGTGGCTGGGTGTTCTTCGAGGACGAAGTTCAAAGGTTCTAGGAGAACAAGAATTTCTGCTTGTCCTGTCTCAATGATCAAATGTCGAAGAGAAGGCTTCCTCTGAGATCAATCGTCTCGAGGTGAACAAGAGGTTTCCTTAGAACAGCGCAGCCTCAAGAGCACTATGAAGTCTCAAAGAGCAAGGAGAATTCCCAGAGTGGAACTGGGACTGGGATGAGGCAAAGACCCAGTGTATTTGAGGTACACAAAAGGGAGGGCTAGCTTAGGGATACAAGTACAGGAAGACAGGTTTATATAGGCTAGCATGGAACCACTGACGAAGCAAGTGAAATTGCATAGAATGCGATAGAAATCGGACTATGAGTAAAGGTATCATAGTCAGCAGTGAAAAGAAAGGAACATCCTGATTGGGACTAGCACCCATGCATATGTAAGTAACATAGAGGAAAAAGGTGCTGATCATAACACTACCCCACTGCCATCCTCAAGGAAACTATGCTCCATCAAGTCTACAACAAAAGGCTCTTTGACTATCTCCAAAAGACTGAAGAGTCTGACCTTGTTACCATTGCAAAGAAATTCACTGACCTTCATCATATAGCCCACTTTAGAACCTGTTTAGCCCCCTGTGGCAGCCTCCAACACAAGAGGTTTGTCAAAAAAGTCACCACCACCACTGAGCTTGTGGCTGTGGCTAACAATGCCAAGCCCAAGACTACCCCGCCCTCAGAATACACCAAAATCTCAGACATCTTCACAAAAGAAGCTTCTGACCACATTTCCCCATCTTGACCATGAGATACAGTGGCCCAAAAAAGTGTCCCAATGTTGGTACATTTTGAAGAGATTGGTTAATTGCGAGTGAAGAAAACCAAACAAGGCCAAACACTTGCAGAAGTGAATGTAGTACTTGCTCTGGGATTCCTAACCTACTTGGATCATCTGATTCGGTTTTCATGCAACTGAGTTACAGCCATTTTAAAATGACATGACATTGGGACACTTATTTGAGCATCATGCTGTGATTCATTATCTGGTAAATAACATAAGAATATGACACCTTCTGATGGATGCTATGACTTGCCCCTATATGATCATGTAAATTATGTAATTCTAAAGTGTATAAATAATACTCATTCCACTCAGTTAATCAATATCATCATGAAGTTCATTCCTACCTCTATTCAAGCTAATATTCTGTCCCTGGCTGAATCTGGTCTCTCTATTCATCAGATCTCCTCTCACACTGGGTTGGGAAAGTCTACCATGGCCATAGTCATTAAATAATACCTTCTAGAGAAGGAAAAAATCAAGCTAGGGTGTTCTTTCAAGGTTTTCCCTACTGATAAAAGAAGGATTATTTCTAGTATTATCACTGGGAAAGTGAAACATGCTGTTCAAGCAACCCATCTCATCAATCCTCCCCTCCCCTCTCCTATCTTATCCCAAACTGTTCACAATGTCCTCAAGTCTGCTTTCTTGAAGGCTGTGGTCAAGATGATAAAGTCTTTTCTATCTGTCAAACATGGAAAACAAAGGTTAGCCTTTGCTTTTAAGTATCAAAACTGGACTGTAGAGGACTAGACTAGAGTTATTTGGTCAGATTAAACCAATCTTAACAGGATTGGGTC
>JBBPTO010001923.1:1370-12974 GCA_038094155.1 Pulveroboletus cf. aberrans
TGTCAAGTTTGAAAAGGGTTTATGAGGCAGGAAATCTTGTTCAGATTATAGTTGACTGTCATATCCTGTGCAACTGAGTCAACTATGACCTCCTGAACAACTCTGCTGATACAGTGACCTTCAAAACTATTGCAATGTTTAACCTTAACACAGTGTATGAAGCACCCTGCAATATTGCATGGGAGTGCTGCTTAGCTTTGGAAATACCAAACAAAGTACAAACCCTTGGCTACAAATGGGTCTTAGGATCATGTGATTTGATCCAGAGTCCATGAAGATATGACCATATTAAATCAGCAATACCTTGCAATGGTTTTGCACCTTTTAAGAGACAGCAGAATCACATTGAAATAAAATGATATTTGGTCTCAATTACATATACAAACAAACTTACACATATAAAAAATATGTATGAGTTTGAAATACTTCACATGCTTTTTTGCTTTCAACTTTGACCATTATGAAATCCCTCTCTGCTACTCAAAAGGCCAATATTCTCTTTATGCTTGATGCTGGCCAATCTGCCCACTCTATTGCTTCTGCTACTGGTGTTCATGTGTCTACCATATCTAGACACTGCTTTAAAGAGCATTCTGAGCTTCGAAAATCTACTGGAGGTCACCCATCCAAGCTTTCTTCTATCAATATGCAGCATGCTATTTGTCTAATCTCTTCTGAAAAAGCAGAGAATGCTGTTCAAGTGACAAAAGCTCTTACCCAGCTTGTTCAGGAACCTCTGTCCACCACTACAGTGTGTTGTCACTTGAAGAAAAGTGGTATGAAGACTGTAGTCAAGTCCAAATGTCTCCTTCTTTCAGCTAGACATTGTAGAGATTGGACTAGTGATGACTGGAAGAAGGTCATATAGTCTGATGAGACCAAAATCAATTGCCTGGAATTTGATGGGCACAAATGGGCTTGGAAAAAGTCAGAAGAAGGGATTAGTAATAGGCTGGTTGAGGAAACAGTCAAGTTTGAAGGTGGTTCTGTGATGATGTGGGGCTGCATGGGTTGGGATGGCATTGGATATGCTATGAAGATTGATGGTAGGATGGATGGGGACCTATACCTTCAAATTTTGAAGGGTGAACTGCAAGAAACCATGCAGTACTATGGTCTTAATTCTCCTGACATCATTTTTCAACAGGACAATGACCCCAAGCATACTTGCAAGAAGGTCAAGAAGTGGTTAGAGAAGCAGGATTTTAGGACCATGGTATGGCCTATACAGTCTTCTGACCTTAACCCCATTGAGCATATCTGGGGTTATCTGAAAAGGAGGCTAGCAGAGCATGAGCACCTTTCTAAAGGAATTTTGGAGTTGTGGGAGAGAATTCAGCAGGAATGGGATAAAATACCAGCTGAGGAGTGCCAAAAGCTAATTGAGAGTATTCCTAGAAGGATTGAGGCAGTGATTAAGGCAAATGAAGGCTATACAAAGTATTAAATACCCCCTTAATAATAAAGGTGCAAAACTGTTGCAATGGTATTGCTGATTTAATATGGTCATATCTTCATGGACTCTGGGTCAAATCACATAATCCTAAGACCCATTTGTAGCCAAGGGTTTGTACTTTGTTTGGTAACACCAAAGCTAAGTGGAATATCCATGCAATATTGCAGGGTGCTTCATACACTGTGTTGAGGTTAAACATTGCAACAGTTTTGGAGGTTACTGTACCTCTGGTGACTTTTCATCAACTCCTGACCTCTGAAACTTCAGACACATCATAGATACCCTTATGTACTTCCCATGTTCTTTAGTCTCACTTCTTTGTTTTCTCTGACCCTGTGCAGCACAGCTCCAGTTATGACTTCTCTTACCTTTGACTCATTTTCTACATAGCCTCTGACTCTCCTATGTATACTCTGATTCTATATGTAGATACTTTAGCCTGTCTAGTTTTCTCTGATGTGGCTCTGATCAAGAAGGCTGTGAGAGTGCAAGGATATGACATATAAGTCATGTGCTAAGCCTTCACCCCTCCAGACATGACCCTCCAGATTTCCAGCCATCCTTTACTCTTCAACCTCTGATCTCCAATCAGAGTTTGAGTGGAGGAGATCCAATCTTAACAGTATATTCAGGCTTTCACCTGTATTGTCACTACTTTGATCATGATCCTTCCTCATTCACATCAAGACTTGTCTCAAAGTCTTTTCTAGGCCTCTGAACAACTGCATTTATCACCCAAGGCACCTCTGATGCAGCTCCACTTTTCTCTGGAGTTGTTCACTGAAGATAGACTTGTGTATCATCCAATCTCACCCTCAGAAGCTGTATTACCCTCTGATCCCATCTGTACTCCATTTAAATGCATCCACTCATCACTTATGACCAGTACTGTTGTAAAGTTGCTAGGAAGCCTGGTATGGGTTTCCTAATGGTGTAAGTATGGGTTGTGAGTTGGTTTACTTGACTCAAAAGGGACCCAAGGGGCCTAGAAGAAGGCAATAGATCAATAATCATGCACTGTAGAGCTGGAAAACATGAGTCTGGACCTCCCTGTTTAGTAGGGCTGAGAATTTGACCTTTTAGATTTGGATTGGAGCACTTGACTTGACTTGACTGGCTCAGGTTGCAGTGAAATTGACAGTTTTGATACTTAGGAAAATGAGACTTTATATGAAATATGGCAGCAGCATTTTGGACACACAAGTGTCAATGCTTTGAGACATGAAGTCAAAAATCTCACTGGCCTACCTCAATGTGCCATTCCCATGTCTTGTCCTCCTTGTAAAGGATGTGCTATGGACAAAATGTTGAACAGATCCTTTTCAAACTCTTCAAAAAGAGCAACATGGACACTTGAACTGGTATACACAGATCTAATGGGTCCTTACCCAGTAGAACCAAGATCAGGAGCATGATATGTTCTTACTTTTATAGATGATCACTCTGGTTTTGCACTTTTGGAGACAAAGCTGCTGCTGTACAACACTTTCAAAACATAGTTTCTTGGACTGAAACCTTCACTGGTCAACAGCTCACCTCTGTTTGTTCAGACTGAGGAGGAGAATTTATGGGCAAACTTCATGTGTTCCTCACTTCCAGAGGTATCACTCATCCAACAACAGTACCCCACACTCCTCAATAAAGTGGTCAAGCAGAGAGATTTAACAGAACTATAATGGAAAAAGCAGAAGCTACATATGTGACATCATGCATGCCTACCAAAAGCTTTTTGGAAAGATGCAATAGAGACAGCAACCTTCATCTATAATAGACAACCAATGCATCGTCACAACTGGAAGACCCCTATTGAAATCTTCAAAGGTGGAAACAAACCAGATGTCTCTTACTTCTGAGTATTTGATTGTAAAGCATTTGTTTATATCACTCCAGAATAAAGAAGAGACAAACTCAGTGCAAAAGCTGAAGAAATGACCTTTACAGGTTATATACCAAACATCAAAGGCCGGAGATTTTAGTCAACAACCAGGAGGAGAGTTTTTGACTCTACTCAAGCCATATTTAATGAATCAGTGTTCTCTCATTGTCTTGAAGGTCAAAAAGACAGACCAATTTCAATTCCAGTAGAGACTGAAGAAACAATAGCAAATGACATCCCTATTGATCAAGAAGATCAAGAATCTCAAGAAATACTGGTACAACCTTGAGATCTGGTAGTATCACTATCAATACCAAGAGCAAATTTGAATCCCAATCAACCACAAGCACCACTAGAAGGCAGTACTAGTGAAGAAGACTTCTCAGGAGATCATCCAGACACATCTTCCACTTCCTCAACAACATCACCAACTCCCTCTAAAGTCTCTACTCCAAAGAAGATGGAACCACCACCACCTTCATATCACTCTGTACCTCCCTTCCCTTTTAAACAAGGAAGGAAGTGTTTACCATCATAGACAGACACAAAGTGAAACAAAAATTACTTTCACAACAAGAAGTAACTGAACCAGAAGAATCTGATTCAATAAGAAAGAGAGACTGGATGCCACCAAGGCAAACTGAAAATGAATCTCTTGTGAGATTCAGAGCATGTCCTCATCAATATCATCCTACAAGGAGAAAACATGAACAAACCTTTAGACCTCCTCCAGAACCTGTTTGAGGATCCACAAGGATAGCCCAAAGAAGAGACTCTGCTTATGGAGATCTCACTCTTATAAAGATGGAATGACAGGGAATCAGGGCTTCAATGCAAATCCCTATTCAACAGGATGTACAAATTCAGGAAGAGCAAGTTCAAGAAGAACAAGCTCACAATGAAGAAATGAAAGAACCAACCAATCAAGAAGGTCTAGAACAACTGTACGAGTCAATGTCTAGCTTAGTTGCTTGACATTCAGTCAAACAAGTGTCAAACTTCAGACAAGATGAACAAGTCATGTTACAAGGTTGGATAAATGGACTATTGGCAGCAGTGATAACAGGATCTGCTGATTGAGGAGTGCCAATACACTACAAAGACATTGCCAAGCTAAGACAAAAATGACAGGAAGCATGGCAGACTGCATGTGAAGACAAAATGAAATCTCTACATGACAGGAAAGTCTAGAAGCTTGTAGATTTGCCCAGAGATCATCAACCAGTGAAAGGAAGATGGATTTTTGCTATCAGAACAGGCAATAAAGATACATTGCAAAAGGTTTCATACAAATCTTCAGTGTGCACTATGAAGATACCTTTTTGCCTGTCACTCAATTTGAAACAGTCAGGTTCCTTCTAGTGTTAGCAGTACTGCATGATTGGGAAATATCAGTGCTAGACATTAAAACAGCATTTCTGTATGGAGATATTGATGAGGAGATCTACATGACACAACCACAAGATTTCATAGATTCTAGGAATCCCTCAAAAGTCTGTCTGTTAAATAAAGCCATATATGAACTAAAGCAAGCTGTGCTTCAATGAAACAAGGCACTCCATGCTTCTCTTATCAAATTCAGCTATCAAAGGCTATATGCTGATACTGGAGTTTACATAAAGAAGAAAGGAAAGATCTTCATCGTCATTGTGATATATGTTGATGATGCACTTTTCATATGTAGTGATAAAACACTAGTTCTCAAAGAGAAGGAATGTTCCATGAAGAGATGGGAATGTAAAGATCTTGGAGATGCAAAGGAATACCTATCCATGATGATAACAAGAGATTGAATCAAGTGAACTCTTGTCCTTGATCAAATTACCTATGCTGAAAAAGTCATCAAGTGCTTTGGTCAAGAGAACTGTAAAACAGTTACAACACATTTACCCTCTGGATGTAATCCTATGCCATCAACACAGGAAAAACCTGATCCAAAGATTCAAAGCCTCTTTTGATCTGTTATAGGCTCACTTCTCTTTCTAATGCTTGGAACAAAACCAGATATTGCATTTGCAGTAATCAAGATGTCACAGTTCTCTGCAAATTCAACAGAAGAACACTTGCAGAAGGCAATCTGGATATTTTGCTATGTTTCTTTAACAAAGAACCTGTGCATCAAATATTCTGCAAACAGTCCTCAAAATGGTCTTATAGCATACTTTGACACAGACTGGGCTGGAGATGTAGAAACATTGAAATCCACCACTGGATATGCTATATTTCTTGCCAATGAAATGATCTCATGGCTTTCAAGGCAACAAAAACATGTCAGGCTCTCATCCACTGAAGCAGAATACTGTGAAATGACAGAAGTGGCAAAGCAAATAGTCTGGATAAGAATCCCATTTGAAGAACTAGACTTTCTACTCAAGCCAATCCCTCTATGTGTGGACAATGAAGGTGCTATGTTTTTGGCATCAAACTCTGTACAGGAAGGTCACAGAAAACATGTCAGCAAAGATGACCACTACATCTGAGAAGCCATTGAGTTCAAAGAATTTGAACTATTCTATGTTGAAACCACAAAACAATTTGCAGATATGTATCTTCATCAAGAATCTGGGAAATGTCATGTTTTAAGAAAACATAAAGGCTTTGAAACTCATTCCATATCCTTCAAGTATGTAACATTCTAGTAGGGAGGTGTGTGGAGATTCTGTTAATCAAACACTAGGTCTTGTGCTCTGTTAATACAGACAGACTGTAGTGGTAATACACTATTCATGCCACTAAAGGATATGGGTTGAGACACTAGGTGTGACTCACAAATGAGTTATGCTTAATAGAAGATTAATTAAAGTGTAATCTTATTGCACTTAGGATTGACTACATGATGATCTAGATGCAGTCTTTATGACTCAGCTATGATGTCATCAGTCTGAAGCTTTCCTAGCTCCACAACTGCTGTGTTGGGTCAACCCAGATTCAACTTCATCTACTTGACATACTATCTCTTGACTGGTATTGCAAAATGGTGGGGAGTTGCAAATCTATGTCTAACTCACACAACATCACACCTGTGGCAGAAAGCTTGTATATCTGAGATTTCATATTATCAATTAACATGGATGTATTTTTTTCCTGGATGAAAATATGTGTGCTTGTTGCCTGGCATCTCATTTGCAACTCATGGCCATACTTTTTTGCATTTGATTGTCAGGACAGGATCCAAATCACAGTAAAAAAATCAAGAAATTTTTATCATGGAAGTATATAACATTATCTGATTGTTTGTCATGTTTTTCAGGTAGAACAACCACTGACACAGGGTAGAGAAATCCCCAAAGGTCATTGTGCATCATGCATGACACTGCTGAGTGGACACAGCAGAGTACATTTTTGGTGGTGGCAAGGCATAGTGGACCCTAAAAGTCTCTTAGTGGGAATCACAAGCTCGGCATGTCAGGGATCAATTTGGTGCTATGTCACAGTGTAACATCACATTGGAGTGCAGGTGGGAAGTTTTGCAACTCCCTGTCAGTTTCATCTCCTGCACTGGCACCACTCTGGCAGTTTCAATACATCATTTCAAGTGCCAATTTTATTTTGACGATGCCTTTCACTTAGCTCTCTATCTATCCATGTAAATTTTTAATTTTATTGTACTGATGAATGCTGATATCTTCACAAGTGGTTTGCAGATTTTGCAACACTGGTCAAAAGATAGTGAGTGAAGCAGCATGACAGATCCTGTGGTGTTATTCTGACATCATCAACCTTGTTCTAGCTATATTACACACAAGTACATACACATTTCTGACTGTATTTAAAGGTGATAGGCACTGTAGGAGACTGGTGTCCCCTACCATACAAAAGCCCCTATTCTAATCCTTTTGTTACCCCTATAGTGCAGGTACCATTCCTGAGCAAGTTGAAAGCCAACCCAAGTGTCATTTGTCCAACCTGTTCCATCTGTCCAACCCAAGTTTCCTGGATCTGAATTGGTAAGTTTGGTTTCTTCTCTTTTGTATCAGTTTCTGCCCTGAGAGATAACAGGTTTGCCTGGATCCATTATACTTAGCCATTTTCTTTTGTTTGTATTATTTACCATCACCATCATCATGCTGCTCCATTACCATACATTACTTACTTCACCAACCCAAAATGTATAAAGTCTCAGGTTTGCCCAGACTATAACCTTTGTATCTTAGACTTTGGTCCACATTGAATTCTACTTTCTCTTGATCACAAGTCTTTTTTTCTCAGTATTGAAACCATTGATTCTGCTGCAACACAAGCCAGTTGAGTCAAGTTGAATGCTCCAACCTCAATCTGGAAAGTCAGACTCTCAGCCCTATCGAACAGGGAAGTCCAGACTTGTGTTTTCCAGCTCTTCAGTGAGTGGATATTGGTCTATTACCTTCTCCTAGTCCCTTGGGTCCCTTTTGGGTCAAGTAAACCTGCTCACAACCCACACTTACATCATTAGGAAATCCATTCTGGGCTTCCTAGCAACTTTACAGTGCTGTGATGTAATTAATAATGAGATTCATTTCCTCTTGAGATCAAGCTTCTAAAAAGCTCTACAAGGGTTGATCTCATCAATTTCAACTAACCCAAACTTGGTCACAAGATCTTTAATCTCTATTGACAGAATCTGTATGCTATGAGGGGTAGAGATACCCAGACTCAGCTGTTGCACAGTGGTGTGACAGAACAACTGAGAAAGCAAGGACAAAGCTGAGTGTCTAAATAGGGATGGAGATGTGAGCACTGAAGAGAGGGTGACTGATCTAGACTGCTATAGGTCTCTGGATAGGAAACTAGCAGGTCAGTAACACAAAGAAAGAAAGTGAAGGAACGATTGATTCATTCCAGAGGAATTGCAGGTAGAGGATCAAGGGAATGCAACTGCAGGGCTTACAGGACTTCTTGGTAGATGATCCAGAAGAGCTCCTAATGCTTCAGACACAGCTGATGAGCACAGGACTTGATTCTTTTAGGATCAAGAGAGAAAGAGAAGAAATCTAGATATGACTGGATTGATGAGGACCAAAGGCTCAGACTTGAACTGAGTGATAGATGATTGATTGATTCTCCAGCGCTGTGTGTGAAACATGACTTTTATAGTCTGTGCACACCTGAGACTCTAAATAAACATAAAGAAGGAAAAAGAGATGTGAATCTGGTGACCAGATCACAATACAGAGCATCCAGTAGATAGCTTCTGGTACACTATACATATTTATAGTAGAAGTCCATCCAGTAGATGGACCAGATTGAAAAGAAACAGATACAGAGAACTGAATACATACAAGTAGAGCAGACTGGAACTGGATTGGACATGGATTGACATGAATGCTTGATGACTTGACAACAACCTAGTGAAAGTCAAATAGATGTAGAATGACTGGATACAGACCTAAGGAGTGACAGCTCCTTACAGTGCTAAACTCTGATGTAACTCCAATGTAATGTCTGGAGTAGAATATATCAGGTCCAGAATAAGAAATAGAACCCTACTTGGATGAACAATCAACTCTGAGATACTCCAGAGTGGAGTTGAGGGACTTGGTATACATTGACCTTGGTGTTGTAGTAAATGACCTCAAAGGAGACCAGAGATCAGAGGTGTTACATTTTGACATCTATCTCAGTGAGCATCCTCAACTCATCTCTCTCTTCTTTGCCCTGCACAACAGGAGTACTCTTGTACCCTCCTGTTAGAGTTCTGGCCTGGTCAAGGATCCCGCACAAAAGCCAATAGGTTTTCAGTGATCTCAAAGGACATAGAAGAGGAAGATGAAACAGTGGACAGATACTGCTATCTGGATTCATGCTGACTCTGCAAGAACTGTGATGTGCCATGCATGGTGAAACAGCAGGGCATGGTGTGCCTAATCTGCATTGATGAAAAAGGGCAGTGTGAGTATGCATGAGGGGGGAAGTAGAGGGTCAGCAAGAAGGAGTAGGGGGTAAATGTCATGCCACAGCCTGTTCCAAGCGAGTTGTTTCACCAATTCATTCCATGTGCCTATATAACTGGCTGTATGCAGCTTGCAAGGTCTGGCCACTTCTGGCTGATGTCATGGAAGTTATGAATGAAAAGACTGTGCCAGCTAAGGGCAAAATTGACATGAAGGGGAAAGAGAAGGCCAAGGACTTTGCCTTGAAGATGGTAGTGGTCCCAATCAAGAGACTAAAGCATTTGAAGAATTTCTGTACTTCATGGAGCTTGAGTCCTGTATCACAGATCTGAAGTTGGAGATGGTGGCTGAGAATGCATGTCATGTCCACATGGAGATTGAGGCTTCCAAAATCTGTGACCAGATCATGGCTGCCCAGGAGGTGGTCAGGTCCTAGCTCAGACAGTAGAGACCCCCTTCTTTCCTTTTTTTTGTAGCATACTTGTCTTTTTATGTTCTCCACAATTGAAGATGTGTGTCCATGTCCATGTCTGTGTCTGTATCAAGTGAACCTGTTGAGACCTGATCAGCAAGTTGGTATCTGATACAAAGAAATGAGACATAAGTAACAGGTATGACTAAGAGAAATGAACATGAACTGTGGGTCAGTGAAATTGCAATCCACAGGGAAATTTGCTTCATATTTGATCAGATGGGGAGATGGTAAAATTGAGAACACTGCTGGAGTTCTTCAGCTTTTTTCTCTGCTCTATGACAAGTCTTTTCTCTACTTTCTTCTTCTTCTTCTACTACTTTCTTTTTCTTTCTTCCTAGTAAATAAAACAGGCATGGTGTTCAGGGAATGGGAAAAACAAAATCAATCATGAGACAGGAACACAGGTCCATAATCAGTAGTGTGAGTAGTCTGTAATTCTATTGTATGTGAGTGTTCTTGGATTGAGCCAGGTAAAATAAAAGGAAATGAATCTACTGTAAATTCATCAGTTTCTCTTGTTTCTATGAGATTGTGAGAGACAGATGAGAAACACTGGCTGAAATTCAGGATGAAATGGTAAGGATACTGGACAAAATCTGGGGTAGGACAGATGAGAAGAAATCTATAGTATGGACGATATTTTTGGGTATAATATAATAGAATGTTCATTTTTGTTGTTGGTTATGGGTCTTCTTGTGGGGGTGAATGATCTTCTTTGTTGTGTGAGTTTTTGTCATTTGGCAGCTCTTGCAAATCCTTAACTTTCCAGTTCTCTTTTCTTGCCATCTCATCCAGTTTTTCTTTGTCTGATATGGTCAACTCAGATACCAGAATGGTGGCTCGGGATCTTGCAAATTATGGTATAATGTGGAATGTGGCATACTGGAGGGTGGATACTGTCCCATCCAACTTGGCCAGCAGATATGAACCTCTGACTGTTGTGTGAAGGACTACCATCAGCCCTATGTACCTCAGCTTCATTTTCCAGTTCAGCTCCTTCTTCACCCTCAAGTTCCAGACAGGACCAAGCTTTAGGTTGAAAGTCAAAGTCCTTAATCTGGGTCTTTATCACAGCTTTGAAGTGATGAACAGTGCTTCTGCAACCCACTTTTGGATTGCATCGAGATCAAATTGCCACTTCTGAAACTGGTGGGCTCACCATGCTATCAGTGACTTGGTAGAGGAAGGATTGAGTTCAGAAGAAGGAAGAGGAAAGGTTGTTTCAGCAAGATTGAATGGAAAGAGTGGCTCTATGTCATGTGCCATGAAATACAGGGACAAACCAGTTGACTTCTGTATAGTTACCCACTTTGCCCAGAAGATGGTACGTGCAATTGATACCAGTGTGACTTGTCCTCCAGGGAACTTTCCATGATGGCCTCCCAAACATCATAGTGATGTCTCTCCACAATTCTGTTTGTCTGGGAGTTGTAAGGAGAGATCCAGATGTGCTGGATCCAGTAGTGCTCAGTGAGGAGATTGCAGACCTGGATGAAAGCAGGGCTGTTTTCACTAACAAGCTCAGAAATGGGGCCTCACCAGCAGAGAATGTCCTCAAAAATGAAGAAGGTGAGGGCAAAGATGTTCTTGGACTGAAGCATGTGCCACTCTGGGTATGAAGTCATGGAGCAGCAGGCTTGGATGATGTAGTGGTAGTTGCCAGCTCTGAACATTAGCATGATGTCAATGTGGACCTTATGAAACAAACCAGTTATGGTAGGAATGATGGGTGGGATGTGAAAGTGGACAGTCTGGCAGGTTTGACATTGGCAACAGGTATGGATGTACTACTTGATGTCTTTGGCCAGCATGGGCCACCAGAAGTGGAGAAGGAGATGGGTCCAGACAGTGTAGACACCCTTGTGTCCAACTTCATCATGGGCCTCCTTGATCAGTCTGTACTGCTAATTCTATGATACCACTATCT
>JBBPTO010001924.1:0-12972 GCA_038094155.1 Pulveroboletus cf. aberrans
TTATTCCTATTACTTTGCTGCCATCTTTTACACCATGTTCGCCTTCCACTGCACCCCTTAACAATGATGCCATCTTGGCTGTCAATTCTTCAATTTTCATGGAAGCTTCTTCTTTTGAATTGCTGTCTCCCTCTTCATCTAACCCTATGATAGACCTTCCATTGATCTCATATGTTGATCTGGTGGCTGTGGCCTTCCATGCTCATGCTTCATCGACTGCACCCCATCTCCATCATATCCAGATGCCCCTTCATCGCAGCCTTTCTCTCATTTATCACTGGTTCCATTGAATCCATCACTGATTGTTTTGAATCTGTTGCCAGTTCATTCTGTTTCACCATCCATTTCTTTTGATCCACCCCTGCTTCTGCCCACCCACATCTCAGTTCTGCCATTGAACTGAGCATCTGTATTCTCATTCTGTCATCTGGTCATCATTCATGATGTTTCGGACCCTCCTCATTCATATCATGTTGCTCCTTCTTTTTCTTTTTCCCCCTTTCTGCAGCACAAGGAGGTCATTGATGAAACTCCCTTGTGGAAGGGAAAGGACTTAACAGTCCTTCCATTTACTAATAATCCACTCATGGATCCAGATCTCTCCCACCAGATAGGGATTCAATCATTTCTTTTCACAGATTCTGATCATAAAAACAGTCATTCAGTAGGCATAGAGAAAGAAAGAAAATTCAATGAAGAAGATGTTTATCCATCATTCAATAAATCAATCAACCTCATACCATTCTTATCCATCTCCAATCCACTGCCATTTGTCAAGATTTTATTCCATCATACCAACCATCCGCTGCTCATTCGTCTCAATCAATAATACCGTCACACTCATTTCTACCCCAGGTTTAGTCTGATAATCTCTGTTTCACCCTGATTTTCGATCCAGTGACCTCTCTCATATCAAAAACAAAAACTCCATCCTTACAATGCTAAAACATACAAAATATCAACAGACTACACAAAAACAACAAAAATATGAAAAGAACCATCTCTTACTATAGTGAATATTGTCTCATTTCATTCTAAAGTCCTCCTTGATTCACACTCTAACTAGCTAATTTCTTTCTAATGCACACATCACTCAAAAGCGCTCATTTGCCATTTCAAACCAGACTCAATCCAGTACAGACACTACCATCCAGTTCACTTACCATCCAGTCCATTCATGTAGGGATAGAAGTGAAAGTTGATTGACAAAGACAAGTTGAGTGGACGCTCGCAATCTGGTGTCATTCAAACCCATTTTAAATCTGTTTCATTACACTTTTACTTATGGTTCATTCTCTCTCTTACTTAGGGACCAGATCAGATTGACACATGGACATGGATTCAAGAATTTCACACTCATACATGACTTATCTACAGGAGAAAGTAGAGGTAATCTATTCTACCCTAGAAATGCCCTGGATCCTCTGCCAGCTGTTGGATGTGCTGCAGCTCCTTCACCTGGTCAGCAATCTTGGCCCCCATCTTGGCCACCTCCACCTTGATCTCCTTCAGCTGTGCCTGTGATGTCAGCAGATGCACCTTGAGATGCTTGGCCATGTAGGCCACCATCTCCCTCTAGCTGGCATGACCCAGTTTGACCAACCTGCTCGGTCTGGGTTCATCTTTCTTGTCTTTCTTGTCTTCTTCTTTCCAAAGCTGGACTGGCTTCATCTTCTGGCGCTTGGTCCATTCTATCAGATCGTTAGCTCAGATCATATGAAATCAATCCATTACTTACCTGGTGCCTTCCCCTTCTTGTCCTTTGATGCCCCAGCCTTCTCCTCTGCTTCTGCCTTCCTCTTTCCCTGATCTAAAGACTTCTCACATTTCACCTTGAGCTTCTTGCAACAGGCACATGTCTGCCCTTCTGATCCAATGCAGGCAGCACCAGACTGCATGCAATGGAAGCATAGCATCATGTGCCATACCCCCTCCATCTTGGTTATCCTTTTTGTTGTTGTCTTCATCGTCACCTTTGGCTCTTCCTTGTCATCATCCGGCATCCATTTGTACTATGGATGGTCTGTCACATTCCATTCCAAATGGGTCCCTCACTCACCTTAGATCATAGAATGACCATAATGAGTGGCCATGTCACTGCCCCCTCAACTGTCCTGTCCAGCCTGCCCACCTTATCTGCTCTTGCCATGTCCTTTTTCTCCACCATTGCCTCCATCATATCTGTTATTGTTATTGTTGTTGTTGTTGTCACCTCCACCTCTGGTGCAGTAGCAGCAGCATCCGCCTTGTCTTGGGCTGCCTCTGCCTCGGCCACTCACTCTTCTTCAATCTGTTGCCCTGCCTCCACCTCCTTGTGTGCTGCCTTCTCCTCTGCTACCCACTCCTCCTTGATCTGTTGTTGATCCACCACCTCCACCTTCCACCGCTCTGCTAACAGACCTATCTTCCATATAACAGCAACTGTTGCATTGCTGATGAGAGCCTCAGCCCTGTGCTCCTGCACCTCCTGGAGGCAAGTTTCAAGTTGTTTCTATAAATCATGTTAGTATGCAAAAAGATGCAAAATGTGTCGCATTACTTACCAATGTGCCATCCCATTCCTCCACCCATATCTGCTGCTCCTTCTGCAGCTCCTCCTTGTCATTCAGCATCACCTTCACAATGTCACAGACCTACTCATCAGTGGACTGCAGTGCCTTGACCACTACCTCCTTCGGACCATCCATCTTCTCAACTCACACAAATGTGAGGATGTTGGCAATGGTTGGGGTGGCTAACATGTTGGGATTGTTGTTGTGGTGGTGGTGAATGAAAAAGAAAGATGTTGTTGTGGCAAGTTGCACCTGAGTGCAATGTGACTTGTCTATTGTTCAAACTCTGCTTCTCACAATCACATGACTGACTGGGGACAGTCAATTGCTAAAGTCCTCCTTGAATGTAAGGAGCCATCACTTCTTGGGTCCATATCTGGTCATTCTATGCCTACTTGACTTTCACTAGGTCATCATTGAGTCATCAAGTGTCTGTGTCTATCTGTGTCCATCCAGTTCTGGTCTAATCTGTTTCCTTTTTATCTGGTCCTATACCAGATAGTTTCTACTATACTTATAGTACATCAGACGCTCTGTATTGTGATCTGGTTACCGGATTCACATTGAATGCTCCCCTTTTTTCTCTTCTTTATGTTTATTTAGAGTCTTGGGTGTGCTCAGACTATAAAAGTTGTGTTTTGCATACAGCACACATCATTGAATCAATAATCTATCACTCACTCAGAGTCTGAGTCTTCAGTCCTCATCAATCCAGTCATATTTGAATCTCTTCTCTTCTCTTTCTCTCTTGATTGTAGAAGAATCAAGTCCTGTGCTCATTAGCCATGTCTGAAGCATTAGTAGATCTTCTAAATCGACTACCAAGAAGTCCTGTAAGACCTGCAGTTGCATTCCCTTGATTCTCTACCTGCAATTCCCTGGAACAAACCTATTGTTCCTTCACTTTCTTTCTTTGTGTTACTCAACTTTCACTTCTATGCCTACAAGGATGGACCGGATGGTAAGTGTTCATACTGGATTGAGTCTGGTTTGAAATGGAAAATGAGCACTTTTGAGTGATGTGCATGTTAGAAAGAAACTAGCAAATTTGAGTATGAATCGAGGAGGACTTTAGAATGAGATGAGATGATATTCACTATAGTAAGAGACAGTTATTTTTGTATTTTGTCATTTTTGTGTAGTCTGTTGATATTTTTGTGTGTTTTAGTATTGTAAGAGTGCATTTTTTTCTTTTTGATATGAAAGAGGTCACCAGATTGAAAACTGGGGTAAAACAGATATCACCAGACTAAACCCAGGGTAGAAATGAGTACAATGGTATTATTGATTGAGATGAATGAGTGGATGGTCAGTATGATGGAATAGGATTTTAACAAATGGCAGCAGATTGAGAATGGGCAAGAGCAGTATGAAGTTGATTGCTTTATTGAATGGTAGATAAAAGTCTTCTTCGTCAAATTTACTTTCTTCCTCTATGCCTACTGAATGACCATTTTCATGACCAGAAACTGTGGAAAAAAATGATTGAATTCCCATCTGGTGGAAGGGACCCAGATCTGTGAGCAGATTAGTAGTAAACAGAAGGGCTGTTAAGTCCTTTCCCTTTCACAAGGGAGTTTTATCAATGACCTCCTGGGCATCATGCCACAGGAGGGGAAAAAAGGAAAAAGGAGCAACATGATATGAATGAGGAGGGTCTGAAATGTCATGAATGATGACCAGACAATAGAATGAGAATATGGATGCTTGGTTCAAAAGCAGAACTGAGACATGAGCATGGCAGGTCAGGACAAACCAGCAACAGATGAGAATAAAGCTGTGATGAAGGGGCATCCAGATATAATGAAGGTGGGAGTGCAGTCAGCAATCGCATGAGCATGTAAGGCAATGGCCACTGGATCAATGTACAGGACCAATGGAAGGTCCATCATAGGGTCAGATGAAGAGGGAGACAGCAATTCAAAAGAAGAAGCTTCCATGAAAATTGAAGAATTGATGGCCAAGACAGCATCATCATTGAGGGGTGCAGCAGAAGGTGAACATGGTGTAAAAGATGGCAGTGAAGTAATCAAAAGATGAACAGGCGATGTGTGTGGGAGGGAGAGAAGGGGAGAAATGCAATGCCTACCTCAGCACTCTCACTCTGATATGGTTGTTTTGTCAATGCTTGCTCTTTTCATCTACTGTCGCTATTTTCCTCAACTTTCTTTAATTTTCGCTAATTCTCACTAAGTGCCACATGCTTGCCTTTTTCAGTGACCATTGTTCCCACAGGTTGTCTGTTAACAAGGGTGTTAGCTTATGTCAGTGTATTACATAATTCACAATAAGTGTGCCTGTGCAGCCTCTGAACTTTTTTTCCTTCTCACCTCTTGCCCTCCACCACTGTCTGCTTCAAAAGCTTCAAACAAATTTCTAAAAATCCGAAAAAAAATCAAAAACAATTCTGGGTGGGTCTTCCATCATGGCATGCCAATTTCACTTATTCTTTCCCACTTCATTTTCGCTTTTTTGGCTTATCTTATTCATAGACATTTGCTAATAAGGCTTTCTCTCCCTTTCCTCTGTCTCTCATATCACTTTCTGTGATTCTGGTGAGTCTGTGTCACTCTGGATTGACTTTTCTGCTCAATTCTTTAAGATCATTATTGATAAGGCCTTATCTGGCCTTTTCTCTTTATCTGATAGCACTTTTGTGCTTTTAGTGAGTACTTCATTTCTAATGGTTGCTTTTTGGTCTGACATCTCATTAATAAGTGTGTCTCATAACAATTTCTGTACTTCAGGTGAGTACTTCATTTATGTTGGTTGCTTTTTTGTCTAACATCAAACTTAGGTCTTCATTAACAAGGACTCTTCCTGTGTCTCATAGCAATTTCTGTGCTTTAGGGCAAGTGCTTCATTCCTGTTGATCACTTTTTTGTCTAACATCAAACTCAAGTCTTCATTGATAAGGCCCTTTCTGCCTTTTTCTGTGTCTCAGCAATTTCTGTGCTTCATGTGAGTATTTCATTTCTGTTGGTTGCTTTTTTGTCTAACATGAAACTTAGATCTTCATTGATAAGGACTCTTCCACCTTTTTCCTGTGTTTCATAACATTTTCTGTGCTTCTGGTAAGCATTTCTTTTCTATTTGCACACATATTGGCTTTTTTTGGCTAATGTCATCAACAGATCTTTACTAACAAGGCTTTCCTTTGTTTTTCATTTCACTTTTTGTATCTTTGGTCAGTCCATGTCACTGTAAATGATTTTTCTACTCATAATCTCAAATTCCTTTTGACTTTTTGACTTTTTTTTTGAGCTTAGGTCTTTGTTAAGGCCATTTTTGCCTATTTCCTGTGTCTCACAGCACTCTCTGTGCTTCTGGTGAGTACATTGTTATTTTTTTCTGTGATGTTGGCTAACATTAAGTTGAGATTCTTTTTGACAAGGTCCTTTCTACCTTTTTTCCCATGTCTTACAGCACCTTCTATGCTTCTGATAGGTAGATTAATTCCTTTTTTTTCAATATTGGGTGACATTAAGCTTAGGGTCTCTTTGATGAGGCTCCTTCTGCCTTCTCTCTGTGTTTTGCAGCACCTTCTGTGCTTCTGGTGAGTACATTGTTTCTTTTTTTCTTTGCTTTTGGCTAACATTAAGCTGAGATTCTTTTTGACAAGGTCCTTTCTGCTTTCTTCCTGTGTCTCACAGCACCTTCTATGCTTCTGGTAGACATATTAATTTCCTTTTGTTCAATATTGGCTGACATTAAGCTTAAGTTCTCTTTAATAAGGCCCTTTCTGCCTTCTTTCTGTGTTTTGCAGCACTTTCTGTGCTTCTGGTGAGTACATTATTTTTTTCTCTGCAATGCTGGCTAACATTAAGCTTAGATTCTTTTTGATAAGGCCCCTTCTCCCTTCTTTCTGTGTCTTACAGCACCTTCTGTGCCTTTGATAAGTACTTTATTTCTTTTTTCTTTAATATTAAGCTCAAATTTTCTTTTATAGAGTTCTTTCTGCTTTTTTTTTTTTTTAATTATAGCACTTTGTGTACTTCTGGTAAGTATGTATATTATTTTTCAATTCTTGACTTGAGGAACATCTCTATCCAAACTCCAGAGTCAAGGAGATTGATTTTTCTTATTTGCCATCATGGATTCCACTCCTCCCACTTTCCCACAGTGAGCTCAAAATGCTGCTCACCAGGCTAAACATGATCAATGCATTCTTGGCTCTCCTCCTATGTGTCATATACCTTCAAATTCCACTATTCCCATCAATCCTATACCTCCTATGCCTATGCCTATGCCTATGCCTCCACCAAATCCTGGTCATTATGTTGATTATAATGCTTGACTACTTGAAGGTTTTCATAGTTGTCATGAGCAACATTGTCAATGTAGATGCAATCAAGAAAACCATGAACCTCCCCCTCCCATTTCTATTCCTGCTGCTCCACAGATTCATGACCCTCCTCAAAATTATCACACATATCAGCATATTATAAAATTTCAAGATGAGGCTGCTCAGCAACAATATCAACAAGCACAAGAACTGCATCATCATCATCAACAGCAGCAGCGGCGATGGCAGGAGCAAGAGCAACTTCGTCTTCAGGCTGTTCAAAGACAGCAGTGGTAGAGAGAGGCACAAAGACAGCAGTATCTGCTGGCTATTCAAAGAGAGCAATGGGAGAGAGAGGAACAAAGACAGCAGAGTATTCAGGCTCTTCAGAGACAGCTGTGGGAGAGAGAAGAACAAAGATTGCAGGACCTTTACACTATTCAGAGACAGCAGTGGCTGGGAGAGGAACAAAGGCAGCAGCATATTCAGGCTGTTGAAAGACAGCAATGGCAAAGAGAGGAACAAAGGCAGCAGAATATTCAGGCTGTTCAAAGACAGCAATGGCAAAGAAAGGAACAAAGACAACAGGATGTTCAGGCTTTGCATCAGACTTTTCAGCAACAGGAGCAGGAGCATCAGCATCTCCTTGCTCTTAGAATGAAGCAGCTACATCATGAGCAGGAGCAACAACATTTACAAGCTCTTAGAGTTCAGCTTCAACAACATGAGCAGACCACTCATCAGCATCATGCTCAAATGCATCAGAGGGAAACTGTTCAACAGATTCAGCAGAGGAATAATCAAGAGGCTGTGGAGATGGAGCAAATCAGGCAGCTATCACAAAGTCTTCTCTCAGAGGCTTTGAATGAACATAGTCAAAGATCTGCAGAGAAATATGAACAAGATCAACAAAGACAAAGGTGAGAACTTCTTCACAACCTCATAAGCATTTAGATAATTTATTGGGTTTATAATTTAGACTGCCATCTGATGAGGAGGAGGATGAATCTACTCCTCCATCATCTTCATCTTCATCATCTTCATCTAGCAGATCTACATCTACATCTCCTTCTCCTTCTTTTGTTCCTGCTCTATCTTCTGCTTCACCTTCACCATCTCCACCACCACCTGGCCCTGATCCTGATTTACCTGCACCTGTACCTTCACCCTCACCACCACCTTCACCACCACCACTTCAGTTACCTCCTGGTGGTAGACCATATACAGAGCCTATTGAGATTCACAATCTGGGCCCTATGAATGTCCAATGCCCTGATTGCCATTCTCTTCATTTCATCTGTGAAAAGCTTTCCAGATCTCCTGCTTATAGTCCTTGCTTTGGCATATGTTGTCTTCAGGGTAAAGTTTCCCTGCCACCTGTTCAGCAGTGGCCACACAATCTTCAACTACTCTTTGATGATCCACATGATCACACACAGTTCAAAAAGAATATTAGAGAGTACAACAATGCTTTGGCATTTACTTCTGTGGGTATTGAGATTGATAGGCAGGCTGTTCAAGGAGCTGGACCTGCTTCCTTTCGCATTCATGGTGCTCTCCATCATCTCATGGGTGCCCTTTTGCCTCCAAATGATCTCCAACCATCCTATGCCCAGCTTTATATCTATGATCCTCAGGAGGCAACTAACAGATCTGTTTAGAGGAATCCTCAACTCCAGCCTGACATTTTGCTGGATCTACACACCACTTTCAGAGATGTCAACCCTTATGCCTCTCTTTATAGACATGCATATGATCTCATGAGAGTCAGTTTATTTCTTTTCTCTGTTGTTGCATCTCATCTCATCACTCACATTATATAGGCTAAACCACCTGAGAAACACACTGATGTCAGAATGAGACTTCACTTTGAGCAGGCCAATGATCAAAGAAGATATAATCTTCCCACTATGGATGAGATAGCTGCCATAGTCCCTGGTGATGGTTCAGAAAACATCAGAGCTGATTGTGATATTCTACTTCATCTTCAAGGTGGTGGTGTTAAGACTGGATCTCCTCCGCTCAAACTCTGGTTGGAGATCGGAGGTCGAAGGAAAGGAATGGCCAGAGATGGCCAGAGGTCTGGAGGATTGTGTCCAGAGGGGTGAAGGCTTGGCGCAGGACTTGTGTGTCGTGCCCATGCACTGTCATGGCCTTCTTGGTCAGAGATGCATCAGAGGAACTGGAAAAGGTTGAGAGGAGTAGTCTAAGATGATATTCAGGCTGAAGCTATCTACATACAGAGTTGGAGTATATATACAGAGGAAAATCGGAGGCTATTTAAATAGGTAAGTTGGAGTCAGAGAAGTCATAACTGGAGCTGTGCTGCACAAGGTCAGAGGAATCAGAGGAGTGAGACTAATCTAAATATGGAACAAGGGAAGTACATAAAGATATCTATGATAAGTCCGGAGTTTTGGAGATTAGGAGTTGATGAGATGTCACTGGAGGTATTAGTGGAGTTGTTCTGGAGGTCAGAGTTGACTCAAATGTATGGGATACGACAGGTGGCCTTCATCACATCAGCAACCTACACCCTTCCTATCTTCCCCTCCACTATGTTCTCTTCTTTCCACATGGTGAAGAAGGTTGGCACTTGGACATTCCATTGCAAAATATCAATGGCCAGCCCCATTGCTCAAAGAAAGTCACTCAGCTTCTCTGGATTGCCTATAGACTTTTTTTCATCCTCCAGAGATAGAGCCGCTCAATATCTTCAAAGGTGGAAGACTCTTTCAACAGCTAGTCTGTGATGCTTGGGCCTCCATAGATCAGTGTAATCTCACATGGGCTGCCAACAACCAAGTGAAACTTAGAGCTGATCTCTATCAAGGAATAGCAGACTGTTTGAATCAGGATGGGGCTCAAAACATGGGTCAGGTTGGACATGTCATTCTTCCCTCCACTCACAAGGGAAGTGTTCATCAAATGCAACAGCTCCTTCCGGATTCTCTGGCTATATGTAGAGAGTTCAGAAAGCCAGATCTCTTTTTGACCATGACTGCCAATGGAAGCTGGCCTGAGATCACTCAAAATCTTTTCCCTGGTGTGTGCATTCACTCAATCATTCTTTATTTCTTCATTCTCATCATGTATCATCTGTCAGGTCAAACTGCTGTGAACAGGCCAGATCTGGTTGCCAGAGTTTTCAATGCCAAACAGCAAGCCTTGCTCAAGAAGATCAATGATGGCTATTATGGTGATGTGGCTGGCTATGTTTACACAATAGAGTATCAAAAGCGTGGTCTTCCTCACATGCATCTCTTGGTCTTCCTGGAACAGGAACACAAGATCCACACTGTGGAGCAGATAGATGCCATTATTTCTGCTCAGATTCCTGACCCAGAGCTTCATCCTCAGCTCCATAATGCTGTCTCAAAGTATATGCTTCATGGGCCTTGCTCTCCACAGAGATGTCTGGAAAACAATGTCTGTAAGAAACGCTTTCCCAAACCTTTTACTCCTCAAACCACTCTCAAGGAGGATGGATATCCTGATTATGCTCGACCTGACAATGCCAGGACCATTCAAAAGCGCCAGAATACCTTTACCAACAGGGATGTTGTTCCTCATCCAAGGGAACTCTTGGTCCAGTTTGATTGTTATATCAATCTGGAGGTCTGTGGGTCAATCAAGGCTGTCAAGTACATCCACAAGTACATCTACAAGGGTCCTGATCGTGCCACTGTCCAGGCAGAAGGAGTGAATGAGATTCATTCCTATCTTGATGCCAGATACATCTCCTCCACTCAGGCTTGCCATAACATTTTTGAATTTGCTATGCACAAGGAATGGCCTGCAGTCTATTGTCTTCCTGTTCATCTTCCTGGTCAGCACTCTGTGGTTTTTCATGCTGAGGCTCAGATGGAGAATGTGGTCAACAATGTCAAGGACACTCAACTTCTTGGATGGTTCAAGGCCAATCAGGATCCTGTTCTCATTGCTGCTGGTGCTCATGATCACCTGTATCAAGACTTTCCTAATGGTTTTGTCTGGAACAAGTCTGATGCCAAGTGGACTGTTTGTCAGAGATACAAGACTACTGGTTGCATGTGTTCTGTTCCTGTTGCTGCTGGTGAAGCTTTCTATCTCCATCTTTTTCTCACCATAGTCAAAGGTCAGACCTTTTCACTCTCAACACTTCATTCACAGCAACTCATTTTTATGTTCTTCTACATGCTACATCTTATGAGGATCTTTGTACTCTCAATGGACATCTTCATGACTCCTTCAAAGAGGCCTGCAGGGCACATGGTCTTCTTCAGGATGATAAAGAATGGCTTTTGTGTCTTCAGGAGGCTGCACACTTCAGAATGGGTCCTCAGATAAGAAATCTTTTTGTGGTCATTCTCATTCATTGTTCTTCTGTGAATCCTCATCACCTGTGGGAGGCTACAAGAGACAGTCTTTGTGATGATCTGGCCTATCACCTCATTCATGACTATCACATTCCAGAGCCTGCTCAAGACCAGATTCATGACTATGATTTTTACCTCATATCTCAGGATCTCAGGAGACATGGAAAGCGCTTGCATGACTACCCAAACATGCCTCTACCACAGGGAAAATGGGGTCTTCAAGAAAGAAACCAGATTGTCAATGAACAGAGAAACTATGACATTCCAGAGCTTCAGGATTTTGTTCAGAGAGGTCTGGCCACTCTCAATCATCAGCAGACTGCTCTCTATGATGCAGTCATGCACAGTGTCATTCATGCTCAAGGCACCATGTTCTTCCTTCACAGTGGTGGTGGTTGTGGCAAGACTTATCTCTCCAAGATCATTGCTTCTGCTGTTCGTGCTAGAGGAGAGATTGTCCTCTGTGTGGCATCCACTGGTCTGGCCTCTCTTCAGCTTCCTGGAGGAAGGACTGACCATTCCAGGTTCAAGATTCCTATCTGTCATATCCCAGAATCCAACCAAGTCAACTCCAACCTCCAGAACCTGACTCTGCTTGTCCCTCCAGTGATCCCTCACCAATTATGCAGCTCTGTAACTCCGGACCCCTCTTAGATTTACTTATGTATGTCTCTTGTTCCCTATGTAGTATAGTCTTGCCCATCTGTTTCCTCCGACACTGTGTTGCACAGCTCCAGCATGTACTTATCCGACCTCTGATACTTTAGTCATCTGACCTCTGGTTACTAATCTGCAGTTCCCTCCATATATATAAAGGCCTGTATCTGTACATAGATACCTTACACTGAATATTGACTTAGAGAGTCCTCTGTCCATCTCTGAGTTCCTCTGATGCATCTCTGACCAATGAAGGCTGTGACAGTGCGAAGATGTGACACATAAGTCCTGCATCAAGCCTTCACTCCTTCAGAAACAACCCTCCAGATGTTCAACCACCTCCAGTGTTTTTTCCCCTTCAACTTCCAATCTCCGACCAGAGTTTGAGTGGAGGATGTTCCAGTCTTAACACTATCCCTTGCCATGAACAGTCCACCTGCAACACCAAGAAGGATGATTCTCACCATCAGCTTCTCCAACAGACCTCTCTTGTCATCTGGGATGAAGCTGCCTCTCAGCATAGACATGTCATTGAGACTGTGGATAGGTATCTCTGTGATCTCCTCAACAGGGATTGGCCATTTGGAGGTATCACTGTTCTCTTCAGTGGGGACTTTAGACAGACACTCCCTGTGATTCAGCAGGGTGCAAGAGAACAGATTGTTCCTGTCACTCTCACTCACTCCAATCTCTTGCTGAACATGTCTGTTCACTATCTGCATCAGAACATGCACCTTGGTCAAGATCCTGAGTCTGATGATTGGGCTCAACAACTTCTTCAGGTTGGCATCACTGATGGAGATGTGTTTCTTCCTGCTCATATGAGATGTGGCACCACCATGGAATCTCTCATTGACTCCATCTACTCCCAACTTCTTGCTGGCAATCAGCAACTCTCCAACCAGTATTTTTTGGACAGGATGATTCTCTCCCCCCACAAATGTCCAAGTGCATCAGATCAATGCCACCATCCTGGCCTCTGTTCTTCCTGAAAACAAGGTGACCTACCTGAGTGCAGACTGTGTCACTGACAGGGAATATGACTACATCCAGGCTGAAGTGCTTCATACCTTCAATCCATCTGGATTTCCCCTGCACAAGCTGGAGTTGAAAGTGGGAG